>JAUZST010025617.1:0-58228 GCA_034779995.1 Parotocinclus haroldoi | reverse complement strand
AGTCCATCACAGGCACAGCCGAGTAATAACAAAGTACAAAATTCTTACTTTACACACATATTTTTAGCTCTACTGTACTTGATTATTTTACTTTTACTTACTACCTAGGGGCGGCACGTTGGCTCGGTGGGGGGGCACCGCCTGCCTCACAGCGAGAAGGTCCCGGGTTCGATCCCAGGGCGAGGCGGCCTGGGTCCTTTCTGTGTGGAGTCTGCATGTCCTCCCTGCGTCTGCGTGGGTTTACTCCGGGTACTCTGGTTTCCTCCCACGGTCCAAAGACATGCGTGTTAGGTCAATTGGAGTCTCTAAATTGGCATAGACTGTGCGTATATATATATATATATATATATATATGTTTATCTTTGTGTGTGTCACTAAGATGGCCGCTGAGGTCGATAGTGACGTTAAGAAACCAAATAAACAAACAAACAAACTTACCACCTAATGAAAGAAAAACACTTTTTGCTCACTTATACGTTAGCTTTTATTAAAGTTATTTATTTATCTGTTTTATCTATCTGTTTATTTTTCTTTCCTATGAAGGCAGTTCTGTTGCCTTTAACTTTTATGAATGTCATTTGTCATTTTTAAAATGATGTTTCTTATTCAGGCAATTCTGATCACTAACCTGACAAAGCGCCAATCAGAACCCTAGGTCTGAGTTTATACCTGACACTTTGCACACACACTGCGTTTTAAAGTTCAGATACACTTTTTTACGCCTGTTGGTGTTGATTTTATTTATGAAATCTATTTAGGCACTGAATATTGTACAGGTGCAATATTAAAAACGATGATTTCTACGTTTTGTGCCAGTATTTTTAAATTCATTAGTGTAGTGGAAAATGCATAAAGTGTTTCGACAATAATTATAATTAGGGTTAATTATCCCAAAACCAGAGTAAGTGACCTAGCATGACACCATAACACACACACACACACACACACTTACACCACCCCCACATTACTTTCCAGTGGGCTGTCTCTTCTGGTAAGTTGTAGCATCTGGTTTGAACTTTAACACAATGATTACATGTACATTTTGTTTATTAAGTTGTTATGTGACTTAAGAAATATAAGACTTTTCTTTATTACTGAGTTCCGTAGGCCTGGTAATACATAGAAACTGCGTCATAAAATAATAAAATACGTGGGAAATAGTGACGTAAGGTACCTGACATGTTCTAACGATGCGGTTTTATTTTATTTCTCTGTTACTGATTTATTGCTCTTCAATTCAATTCAATTCAGTAGTTGAATAAATGTTGCTTATACTTGCGTTTTTTTTTTTAACACAATGTTTTGAATAAGTCATGAATACTGAGTACAAACGAACTCAGACATGGGGAGAACATGCAAAACTCCACTGGCAGCAGCCTGGCCAGGGTGCCAACAACAGTGCTCCAACATTACATCACCGGGATTGATTTTATTATATAGCACCATTTAACGATCGCATTACGCTCTGCGCATTAGGGTCCAGGCATTAGGGTGGTCACATCGCCTTTAGCGCTGTAAAACTGCGTAAAAACATCAGAGGTCCTGCTGAAAACACGAGAGAGTGAAACGACTCGTACTTTTGTTTGAACCCAAGAATGCATCGATGGACAGAATTAGGAACCGCAGATGAACCGTTCCAGATGAGCCAGAGACTCAACGAGTGAATGGGAACCAGTTTATATAGTTCTAGGTCTGACAGAATATCCAGGTAGGGGGGTGAAAGTAGCACTTACAATAGGACAGGTACATACACTTACAAAATTGGTACAAATAAGTAGAGGAAAGTCATTCACACAAACACAAATAACTTACAAAAGTCTTTAAACACATCAACCGAGTTGTGTTTAAAGAGTCCATGCCCGGGTCCCACATGCCCGAGTGCAGTAACTCCCTCCGACGTTTAGTTTTAGGGTGACGATGTGCCTCCGATAATTTACCCCTTAAAACTATTTGGTTATTTATTTCAAATTTTATTTCTAATTTATATTTTATTATTGATTTAAAATGTATTATTTGCTTAATTTCACTAAGTACTACAACGTAATTATTTCAATTTAACACCAAGGCCACCCAAGCAGGTCGAGTCTTGGTTCCTCCCAAGGTTTCTTCCTTCCACTTTCAGGGAGTTTTTCCTTGCCACTGTCGCCCAAGGCTGGCTCTGTTTGGGACTGGCCTTTTAAGATCATATAATACTATCAAACTGCTTTGAGACGACGCTCCGGTGTAAACAGCGCTACAGAAATAAATTTGGCTTTTAAGTAAGGCAGTGAGCTATTGAGTGAACGATAGACTTCTGCAGCTCTTACGACTCGGGGAGTTGGGAGTTAAAAGACTGACTTTAATCTCTGACTTTTAATCTCTTAAACTTTTTTAATACCTCGGTCTTTAAAGTGAACGAACGGGGAACTCATGACCTTATTTTGTGTTAAGGGTGCGAGTGGTTAAACTTTTCACAAACCTTTTGCCATTTCCAATTTAACGTGATGAAATTGCCAAAGCAGGTCCGTTTTTCTCTTACAGGTTTTAATCACGACTAGACCTTAGCGTTCCATAGCCAGGATTGAATGAATTAGACTAATCGCTACTAGTATATTTGGGCTTAGGGAGCAGGGAGGACTATTTTAATTAACATCTACGCCTTTTTGAGCCTTGGTCCTCCCAAGGTTTCTTCCTTACAGGACATTTTAGGGATTTTTCCTTGCCACTCTTACCCTAACCTTGCTCAATCTGGAATTGGCCTTTTAAGAGAATTTTTTTTTTTTTTTTAAACCCGTAGAAGTAAATTAAACTTGGCTTGACTTGTAGTGATCTTTGGGGATTTGCAGATTTGGAAATACAGCGTATGGAGTGTTTTATTAATGGAGCCGCTTAGACCGTTGACCAACACACCGTCCGGCACGGGTGAGCAGAGGGAACGTGCTGTCTCTAATTTCTGCATCGCTCAGGTGCTCTTAATGGTCTGGCTCATTTTGGATAGCATTTTTACCCCTTATTACACTTATCATGCCACGCCAGCCTTTCTTTTTGGAACCTTTATGCCTACTTTTACATTGGATAACTTTTCCCAACTCTCAACCCCAGACTCTATGCTGGTTGTTTTTTTTCCCAGTCCAAGTGAAACTTCTTTCTTAGAATAGAATAGAATGAGAATACAATGAGATTAAAGCCACTTCCTTCCAAGGTACAACATGTTGCAGAAGATTTGTCCTATATACAATTACCAAAAAAAACAGCCTTTCCTGGCTTTTGCTTCATCCCACGGTCCTGAGACGTGCATTGGGTTAATTGGTTGCTCTAAACTGCCCCACTGGGAATAGTACCGATGTCACTTCGCTCCTTTTGTGCTGAGGCAACGTTAAATAAAACAAAACAAACAAACAAACTCTTAAGATATCATGCTTCAAAAGCAGGATTCATTCAAATGAATTCTTTAACTCACCATTAAAGGTGTAATAAGTAACTTTCATAATCTGATGCAACTGTTCCGATAGGTTGCTGGTATGAAAAAGCTGTAGTCTTACTGCTCCGATGATCCCAGTTCGAAACCCGAGCCTGATCTCCACCTCTGATGAGTTTGCATGTGCTCTCAGTGTCCATGTGGGCTCACTCCGGTTTTCTCCCACAGGCCAAAGACATGCATATGGTGGCATAAGCAACTGGCTGCTCTAAATTGGCCCAGGATGAATGCGCCTCTTTTTGTGCTCATGAAATGTAACAAACAAACAGGCTCTAAAGGCGGAATGTTTCAACAGCAGGTTTCATTAAGCAGCATTAGATCTCACCGTTAAAGGTGCAGTAAGTAACCTTTCTAGGTCTTTATAACGAAGACCAGGTGGTTCCAGCAGGTTGCTTGTTAAAAACCTTTTGCATATTGCGTGCCACCGCCATGAGTTGACCTCTTGTTTTTATGATTCGTTTGCATTTCCCGTAGCCATTCCGAGCTTATCTGTAACTCGCATCAGGAGTAAAGGACTTTTGTTTGTAATTGCAGTTTTTAATCCTGTTATTCATTCTTGATTAAGCTGAATGATACTACAATGTAAACACTGCTGTCGAGCTCTGGAAAACTGCACAGAAGCTTTTCTTTTATTTGTTTTGTACTTTGGAGGCTGGAACTGTTCTCGGTGAAGGAAGGGGAAGGGCACAGTTCTGCAGATGAATGATATCTTAACCTGGTTCAAGGTCCAGAATGATAAGAGCAGCTCCACCTGACACAGAACGATCTTGGATTACCAGCCGGCGATATCTAGTTACAGCTGACAGCAGGTACGGAGCGGGACCCTGCCACACAACACCGAGGCTTGTTTACCTGGCTAAGGAAAAATGGCAAAGGACAAACGAGGAAGACCCGGGCTCACGTGGCTGTGTCTTTCGCTATGGGTTCTCCACTCTCAGGTGAGTTCCGTTTCCTCCAAGATCTCCTGGACAGCGTACGTGGAACTTACCTACAGGAACCCATCGACCAACGAAACCCAGGTGACTGTGTGTGAGTGTGGACTGTATGGACCTGACTCTCTGGTGGACCAGGCCGGTGGGTTCATAGCTCTCCCGGTTTCAGACGCCACAGCCTGCCAGCCCAACGTCACATTCTCCATCAGGCACCATCCCTGGATCGCCCTGATCAAACGAGGCAACTGCACGGACGACGCGAAAATCCAAGCCGCCCAGCAGCAGGGAGCTGCGGCCGTGGTCATCTACAACCTGGATGAAACTGGAAACAAAACAGATATGACGTCTCGCTCAGGTAGAACATTCCTGACCCTCGGAGTGGGAGAGTTGTTTCAGAACGTTTTGTCATTTATGTATCTCGGGCCGCGTCCAATCATTAAACAGCTTTTATTATACAGTAATAAACTCTACAGGGCAACAAACAGATGCAAAGTACAGTTCAGTCAGGATGTTCAAGATGTGGAGGATGAATAACAACATTTTAAAGAGTAATATCCAATACCCAATAGGGAGTTGACAGTGTTGGGCTAATTAGCCCAGAGGAGGGCCAAATGATAAAAGCACAGAATTTAAGGAATCGTAACCAGCTGCAATACTTCACTACCTTAATCCCATTAAAATAACTGCACTGATATCATAATTAGATCTGTATTAGATCTGTATCAGGTCATGATGAGATCTGTATTAGATCTGTATCAGATCATGATTAGATCTCTATCGGATCATGATGAGATCTGCATTAGAACAGTATTAGATCATGATTAGATCTGTATTAGAGATCTGTATCAGATCATGATGAGACCTGTATTAGATCTCTACCACACCTTGATTCGATCTGTATTAGATCATGATAGGATCTGTATTAGATCTGTATTCGATCATGATAGGATCTGTATTAGATCTGTATTAGATCATGATAGGATCTGTATTAGATCTGTATTAGATCATGATAGGATCTGTATTAGATCTGTATCAGATCATGATGAGACCTGTATTAGATCATGATAGGATCTGTATTAGATCTGTATTAGATCATGATAGGATCTGTATTAGATCTATATTAGATCATGATAGGATCTGTTTTAGATCTGTATTAGATCATGATGAGTCCTGTATTAGATCTCTATCACAAGATGATTCGATCTGTATTAGATCTGTATTAGATCATGATTAGGTCTGTATTAGATCTCTATCACAAGATGATTCGATCTGTATTAGATCTGTATTAGATCATGATAGGATCTGTATTAGATCTGTATCACATCATGATTAGATCTGTATTGGATTAGATCGATTTTAACAGATGTTTTGTTTGAATCCCTCAGAGACTGATGAAATCGTGGCGATCCTGATTAGGAACGTAATGGGCCGTGAGATCACGGATCTGATTAAGAAGGGGACGCATGTTTTCATGAGAATCGAAGTGGGGAATCCACGAGGACTCTGGCTCGATCCGTTCTGGGTTTACATCATGTCGTTTACATTCTTCGGGATCACAGCCGTCATTCTGGGTTACTTCATGTACGTGCTTATTAAACGCCTCTACAGGAACAGACAGCTCCTCATCCGGCAGGTACAGCCATTCATTTATACAGGAAGTCATTTAGAAATCAGTTCTCCGGATTCTGGAGAATCAGGACTGTAGATCCTGGTCTGGAAACCTGATTACTTATCGTTCTTTTTAAATGACACTGCGGTGCCGCGTGAAGATCTCTCCTTTACTCACCCAGCTGAAGTGAAGGAACCTAACTTTCTTACGCAGACCTATTTACTGACCAAAGTCTAATCAGGCACTTCCTCATACCTTTATCAGGATATACAAGTACGTCTAATTTGATCCTGACCTAACGTACAGTATATCTGACGTAACCGATCTGTTCAATGTAGTATTGTTAAATCTTTTCAGTAACTATTTCACTCTTAGAAACAAACTGAATTAAACAGAAAGGACCGAATTCGGATCACCACTCTAGATCATTATGGGTTCCTGCAGTGTTTTGTGATTAGTAAAGTATTAAATCGGCACGATGTGAGTATCAGATTAGTGTCACATTAGTATGGGATCAATATCAGATTAATGTTATATCAGATCCATACTCAGTATTACTCTAGTCTAATCCGTATTAGATCAGTAAAGCTAAACGGAAGCTAAATGACTAAATGTAACTTAATCATTTTACTGGACGCTTTGGTAGTGTAAAAGGTCTAACATACTAACCCAACGCTAAGAGTAACCTGGGTTCAAGGCCTGGCCGTGTGGTTCAGCTCTTCCAGGTATCCCAACCAGTGCACTTATGGACCCATGCCCTGTGCTCTCTGGAGACCAGAGATGGATCCCTCACTAGTATGACCATGAGATCAGTACTGAATCAGGTATCGATTCAGTATTTACACTGGTCATGGGGTATTAGATCAGTTCTAGATCAGGATTAAATCTGTAATAGATGTGTATCATATCATGATGAAATCTGTATTAGATCTGTTAGATCATGATGAGATCTGTATTAGATCTGTTAGATCACGATGAGATCTGTATTAGATCAGTATCAGATCATGATGAGATCTGTATTAGAACTGTAACAGATCATGATGAAATATGTATTAGATTTGCTTTAGATCATGATGAGATCTGTATTAGATCTGTTAGATCATGATGAGATCTGTATTAGATTTGCTTTAGATCATGATGAGATCTGTATTAGATCAGTATCAGATCATGATGAGATCTGTATTAGAACTGTAACAGATCATGATGAAATCTGTATTAGATCTGTTAGATCATGATGAGATTTGTATTAGATCTGTTAGATCATGATGAGTGTTACTCAAGCGAGACTTTACCTTTGTTTTTCGAGTTCCCCAACTGTAGCGTAGTATTTTTGGTTTTAGTATTTGGTAATATTTGGTAATAATTACTTTTATTAATACAGTTATAGAACTGCAGTAAAACAGAAATAACAATAATAATGTGTGTGTGTTTGTGTCTGTGTGTTTGTTTTTGTGTGTGTGTGTGTGTGTGTGTGTGTGTGTGTGTGTTTGTGTGTGTGTGTGTGTGTGTGTGTGTTTGTGTCTGTGTGTTTGTTTTTGTGTGTGTGTGTGTGTATTTGTGTGTGTGTGTGTATGTGTGTGTGTGTGTGTGTGTGTGTTTGTGTGTGTGTGTGTGTGTGTGTGTGTGTGTGTGCAACTGTGCGTGTGCCCTATAATGGATTGGTGCCCTGTGTAGGGTTGTTCCTGCCCTTGTGCATATACAAATAATATATAGTTTATATATTGTGACATTTACAACTATTTGGATTTAATGGAAATAAAATCCTCTAGTAACCTCTGTCTTCTACTCTCTCAGAGTAAGAAGCGTCATTATGACACAGAAGTAGAGAGTCTTGAAAAGCAGCAGAAGCAGACTATTGAGCGTTTGGAGCAGGAGCACACTAACCACCTCCGAGATGATGCCAAGAGGATCAAAGGAGAGCAGGACAAGGAGCTCTCCAAATTACAGAGCATGCTGAAGAACCGCAAGAAAGAGGTATTAATATTTTCTTTGGTCAAATTTCAATTTGTGCTAGGCTTCATGCTGTCCAAGCAATTGGGTTATGTTCGTTGCTCAGAGCGCAAAGGACCCAACAGTGGCAAATTGGCCATGGTGGAATTTGAACTCTGGATATTCTGATCCATAGGCCAGTACTTGTACAGCCGGACCACCACAGTGTCTTGAGCACAATTTTAAATGTTAAAATCCCACTGATTTTATGTGACATATTTCTTGCAACCTATTGCAATATAATTACGCTTTGCTTCTTTAATTGTCATATGGTTGCTGCATTTAGCTCTCCACTCAATGGCCTGCATATAACTCTTTGTTTGATTTGACTCTCCATCATTCAATTCAGTTCAATTCAATATTATTTATATAGCGCTTTTTACAATGTAATATTGTCTCAAAGCAGCTTTACAGTAATACAAGATCTTAAAAGGTCAATCCCATGTTGAGCTAACCTAGGGCGACAGTGGCAAGGAAAAGCTCCCTAAAATGGTAGGAAGAAACCTTGGGAGGACCAAGACTCAACAGGGGACCCATCCTCCATGGGCGGCCTAGATGTTAATTAAATAAATACTAAATGTATATTAAATCATGGCAAGACTTTTTAAAAATAAATAACAAATTATTATTCACCAAATAACCATCATTCAATCAAGCTTGCGGTTTATCATTGTTGCACAAAGAAATACAGTAATCAAATGAATTACAGAGGATTATATTCAAAGACACAGTTAGGTAACACATGCTCTACACTGCTTTCTGCCTGCAGAGTGGCATAATATTTCATTCTCAATGTTTCTGTCAAACTTTTGTAGTATATTTATATTTGAATGTAGTTTTTGTGTTCATCTAAAACTCCTCATTGTGCTAATTCCTATGTACAATACTTACAGAAGTAAATATTGAGCTTGACTTGACTTGGACCATCTATCTGTCCATCTATCCATCAGTCTTTCTGTTCCTATGTCTGTCTGTCTACCTATCTATCTATCAGATGCTCGTCTTTCTATGTCCTTTATTTTATATCTAGCACTCTATCTACAATATATCTAGCCATCTGTCTTGCCTTTCCGCATGTTTTGACAGCATTGTTAGGTTGTTAGATTGTTAAAGTTTTGCTTTCAGTAAATTTGAGTGACTTTTTCCATTATTATTTTTTTTTAATCAGGAGCAGGAGTTCTTGCAGAAACAGCAGCAGGAAATGGATAGCACTCTCAAGAAGACCATTCAGCAGCACAAGCATGATTTGGCCATTGTGGAGAGAGACTGCCTTAATCACAAACAGAAGCTGCTCAGAGGTGAGGCTCATAAAACCCTTTTAGTAAAAGAGCCAGGAAAGTGTTTAGTGTTTAACTATTTAGAATAATGATGTGCAGAAACAAACATTTGGTTGCCTGAATGACTAGTTAATAAGTATTTATTATTGAAGCTCCAAAACTATAATGTAGATAATAAATACGATCTAATTATCTGCTTGGCAAATAAAGCGTTCTGGTGGGTTCAAGTCCCAGTGGTGCCTTCTGGCCTATTCGAGCTTTACAATAAATGAGAGATGAAAGACCAAAGGGGAAAAACCTAGGTTCTTCACTCCTGCATTGGATTGAATTTCAGGAAAGGCTCTGAAACCACCTGACGCTGGCAGTATTAACAGGGGTAAAAATGGTACAAATAAATACATCAAACAAATCATTTTGGGCTCCACTTCCATTGATCGTGGGCTTATTTAAATTTAAAAAAAGGCATAAAATAAACCCCGAACAAAAAAAATATGATAATTAATGTGATATGATGTGAATTCTTTTTCATCTCACTAACCCAGCCTTTCGTTTTTACTTACTGGAAATGAGAGCTGGTCGAAACCCCAATCAGGACCTTGGCAAGCTTAAAAGATTTAACCAGAATAATTCTTAATGCTGTCGTTAAATCCTATCATGTGGCACTCACACTCCGCAGATCAGAACAGCTGCCACCTTTTTTCTGTTACTATATCAGATTATCTTAAGCATGGTCACGTGAGTGTGAGAAATATGTGTGTGTCACATACCAAGGATAGTGTAGCTGTTTCACTGAAATAAAAGGTTAAATAGGTAAATGTTATTTATTTCTTTTCAATGCTGCCTTAAGGCTAACGCTGGTCTGATACAATGATATGGACCAGTATAATACTTTGGTATGAACTGTGTTGAGGGCTAACTGTCCTGATTTGCTTACAGAAAGAGAGGCAGCAATGTGGGAGCTAGAAGAGGGCCAACTGCAGGAGAAACACCAACTTCTTAAGCAGCAACTCAAAGACCAGTACTTCTTGCAGAGGCTCCAGCTGCTCAAGAGACATGATAAGGTTAGATATGATAAAACCTTCACATTAGTTTGGAGGTTACCACAGAGAAACAGGACTAGGCAAGTCTAGTGAATTTCAGAAATAAAAAAAACACTTCACAGTAGAAAGCATACTACTACGAAAATTACTTGGAAAAGATTTTGAAATATTTTTAACCCTCTGTATTCAGAGGAACTGGTACTAGGACTTTCTGCAGATACAAAAGTCAGTGGATGCTTTGGTCCCTTGTTTAGCAATTTTGTAGTTTTTGCCTATACCTACATATGTTGTTGTAAAAAAAAAGATATATATATATATATATATAATTTTTATTTTTATTTGTATTTTTTGTCTACACAATCAGGCTTCTCCGTGTTCTTAATTTTGTCATGTTCTTTGCGATTTACAGCCCCTAGCTAATCCTATTACAGAGTGGAATTAATCAGGATGAAATTGTCTGAATATAGCATGGTATCTGGAAATTAGTTGCTAGTCTTTGTTTATTAATCTGTCCATCGTTTTGGTGTATACCGCCACCTAGTGTATGGATACCATAAGTTCCTGATCATCTGGTTTCAGAGACAAGGATCCACCAGGCAGTAACCCAGGCAATTAACAACAATGACTTTATTTCAATTATATGCTGGATATTGCTAAATACGTCATACAACAAAATACAATAATCACATTAAAAGTGCAGATTGATACACATTTAATATAAATCAGTGAAAAGTTTCTTTAGGCATGTTCTAATACTGGATAGGACTCTCTTTGCTCTCAGAAAGCCTAAATTCTTTATATTGTTGATACATTCATTCAAGATGCTAGAAACGGTCTTTAGACATAATTACTCTGGATTTACAGCCCTCTCCCCTGGACTATGCTTCAAATTAGCCAGTAGGAGGCAGTAACTTGTGGCCTCTGTGGGATGCACACGATTAACAATAATATTTTGTATGCTTTTTCTATGTCTTCATGGGATTTCTCCTGGTATTTAGGTTTCTTCCCACATTCCAAAGACACGCATTAGGTCGACTGGCGTCTCTAAACTAAGTGCATGTCCCTTGCGATAGACTGCCACCCTGTTTTTGCCTCCCATCTTGGTCCAATCTTAGTTAGGCCTTGGTTCCTTGCAACACTGAAGATGGAAACTAATAAATTATTTTTTTTTGGTTTGCTTCTATAAGGAAAAGGAGCAGATGCACAGGTACAATCAACGACTGGTTGAGGAACAGAAGACCAAACAGACCCAGGAGAAGGCCAGATTGCCGAAGATCCAGCGCCAAGATGCGAAAACGCGAATGGCAATGTACAAAAAAAGCCTGCGCATAACCTCCGCAAATTTCACACCCGAACAGGAGCGAGAGAAGGTCAAACAGGTAAGAGCTCCAACATGTGTCATTAAGAAGGTTTAAAGAAATACCCTCACACCCCATCTATACATCCTTTCATCTATCTGTAAATGTGTGTGCGCGTATGTGCGCGTGTTAGAATTTTGAGTTTACCTTTTCTTTCCAAGTTTATGTGGACTAATGAAATGGTGACCTCTTTCTTGTGGGTGGGGGTGCAGTTTGCAGCACAGGAAGAGAAGCGGCAGAAGAATGAGAGGCTCCATCAGCAGCAGAAACATGAGAACCAGATGAGAGACCTGCAGCTCCAGTGTGAGGACAACGTTAGAGAACTGCAGCAGTTACAGGTATCTACACACTCACTTCTCCATTTTTGATATACTGCTTGGCGATGCTTAGCATCCATAATGTTGTGTAATTGCTCACTATGAAATCCTGCCTGTCTTGCTGTATATTGTGTAGTTAGCAATGCTGCATGGGATAGTTTAGTTTCACTAATCAGGGAAGTATTTAGTACTGACTAAATATTTAAGATATTGTGTACACACATTGATTTCAACCACGATTTCTTTAAGATTGCAAGGGAAGCTCGGCTTTCCGTAAAATATTCAAATATGTACATTTGTGTTACCATTACATTGACTACAAATGTGTTAGAATATGTTGATCTTGAAGATGAGTCCAGGATCAGCTACTTGTCATAAATCGACTCACTTGATGTTTTTAACTCCTCATGCATTCCCATATCGTCTATGCCACAGATTTCAAGAAATTATTTTTAATTACGTATACGGCCTATAGTCAATTCATATGCCTGTAGAAGCTGAGCGTAAATTCACTGAAACAGTTTATTTTTATTGCCTCCCAGCTTTACCGTCATTGGGGTGAATGGAGCTGTGAGCTTACCTCGGCTGGCCTGGATGCTGAGCTTAAGCTTTATGATTGGAGTCAAAAGACTGAATCCCATTTTGATTGAGAGCTATTATGAGCTATAGACCGTCACTTAATCATTGGGAGCTCAGTGGCGAAATTACTTGACAATTTCCATTGATCATTGTTTATACTGTAAATAAAACACACCCATAGAATTTCCTTGTTTTAGTTTAACATAATTTCAACATTTCCTGTCCAGGTTGTTGGACAGTGCAGTGTCTCAGCTGTACAAACTGTTTCCATTTGTGGCAACAATTGAAGTTACATCTGCGGGTGTAGAAATTAGCTTCTACTGGTTAAAATGGCTTAAGTCGTACACCTGCAACACAATGGGCCAATGGGTCTAAGCAACCTAGTTTTGCTGGCCATTGAGAGGACACTTTTCAGTTCCCTGGAAAAGACTCCTACTTGGTACGACAGGGTCACGGATCATTATCTTGAAAAGGAACGAAATGCAGAATTTAGGTATTAATATATGTAATGTAAGCTGACAATGAGCTTCCTGTTTTTTTAAAGACCCAAGTTTGTGGGTTCTGTAGGTTTATAATCTCCAAAAATAAGGACAATAACCTTATCCGACTACAGACATACATGGGCATTGTTCAATCAAACTTTATGCGGTGTGTAACTGTATACATGCAAATCATGCACACTGATTTGTCTTTTTTATGTTTGAATTTAGAATGAGAAGTGCCATCTGTTGATTGAGCACGAGACTCAAAAGCTGAAGGAACTGGACGAAGAGCACAGTGCTGAGCTCAAGGACTGGAGAGAAAAATTACGACCCAGGAAGAAGGTAAGCGTTGTTCAAACCTATGATCATGCTAATGCCCCGAAATTAGTTCAGCTGTATCTCATGAGAGAGAGTGTTGGCTCTCCTGCTAAACATCCAAAAACAGAAGCAACACTAAATGATTACTCATTATGCTATAACATGTTTTTAACACATAAATGTGCATTAGATTTGCTTTCGTTTAGAAAAGTCTGAATTGGGTATATTGGTTGGGTTTTGGGCTACAGCGATACATTGTCAGAGGACAGTCCTCACAAAGATAGTAATGCAAGTGTGGATGCATGTGTATATTTGTGTGTAGGCACTGGAGGAAGAATTTGCACGAAAGCTTCAGGAGCAAGAGGTATTCTTCAAGATGAGTGGAGAGTCAGAGTGCCTTAACCTATCCTCCCAAACCCGCATCTCCAAATTCTACCCCATCCCAACTGTTCAGTCCACTGGGTTTTAGAACACACACACGCGCACACACACACTCACACACACACAGCACATATTGATGCATCCATACATACACCCACTAGGGAATTGCATACTGATGTTTGATATAGGTATGTACCATTTAACGTCCAGATTAGAAACAGAACAAAACAGTGTTGAAAGAAATGGACGTTGACCAGACACTGCTATAGTCATTTTGTCTTTTTAGGTTACAGTAACATCTATATAAAAGGCATTTTCAATTTTAGTTAAACTATTACAGGCACATATACATGTTACTAGGTAGCAGATAAGTAGTAGCAAATAAGAATTAGAACGTCATACAGGCAAAGTTCACACAAGAAAAAGTAATGCGCAAACTCACTGACTGAAAGAGAGTCTCTAGTCCAAATGTGAGTTAACGAGCAAGCGAACGTAGGACAAGGTGAGGTACTGAGCTTTTGTGTGAATGACTCTTTATAAACTCTTAAATCCCGCCTCCTTCCATGGATCTGCAATGTTGATTGGCTCTTTAATGCCGCTGCCAAGATCCATTGGTAGGGTCTATGTCTTTATAACATTTTAGAATGAGAGCTTCAAAGTTAATCTTGTAATACTTGTGTAGTGACAATACATATATTTTATTCAGTTATGTTCTTTTGGATGAGAGCCCACTGTATAGTGATAGGAATAGAGGAGGGCAGAAGAGGCAAACACACCCCATTATAATAAAACCCTGCCATACCAGGTGGCATAACAGTACTTAAATAAGCATAGGAAACTGTTATATGTGTTTAGTAAATAATGGTCATTAGAATTCAGTACAGTATACTGTAACAGCATACACCAGGCAGCGCTGTTTTGGCCGTTTGAAACAATCTGATCACTGCCCCATCACTGTCAGTGTGTTTTGGCAGTCTTGGGTGATGACACAGCCTACTGAACAGTCGATGTGTGGCACTGTTGTCCAGATGAACATGCTTCTGTTTACCCTCATGAATATATCACTAACTACTCAGTCACAGTAATTGCATCTCATTTGCATAATGCTTCTGTATATATGTATATGTATATACGTATATGTATATATATATACACACACACACACACACACACACACTCAGGTCAGTGCCAATTTAGAGTAATCAATTAACCTAACATGCATGTCTTTGGAGTTTGGGAAGAAACCGGAGTATCCGGAGTAAACCCATGCAGACACAGAAAGGGGACTGAACACAGGACTTTTTCTCTGTGAAGCAGCGGTGCTACCCACCAAGCCATTTGCGTTATCAAACAACTTTTTGACTTTTCATTTGCTTTTCTAATGATCTTGTTTGATGAAATAAAATCAAATACTTATTTTTTTAGCTTCATTTCTATTTTTTGTAAGCATTGTATTATCATTTTAAAGACCTCTTCCGTTAATGCGAACGGCCGTTGATCAGATGGACGTTAAGCAGTGCATACCTATATATGTAACGCAGAATTCTGCAATTATTACCTACATCTCACTCACACAAACAAACACATACACGCACACACAAACGTTGTGACTTTATATATGGCTGCCTGTTCCTTCTACTTTGATACCTGTCAGGTTGTGTGAGGGGATCACTCACTCTGCGAAAGACATTTAGCATGTCCATTATTGCATTTTCTCTGGAAGGATTGAACTATTATTAGCTAAAAGCACATGAAGGACAAAAAAATCAGAAGTTGTATTCAGTGGTTTGGGTGCCTAAACCATTTGACTGAAAGCTGTATGCTTAAATGAGCCACAAGTCACACCCATCAATTGCACTACGGTGTTGAAGATAGAAACAAGTTAGATATATGCATTGCTGAAAGCAGTGTACAGTGTATTAGTAACAGAAATGCATTACAATACCTAAACATCACTGTAAAAAGAACCCTTCTTAAACCTTCTCTTAATAGTGGATTTGGTTTTACTAATGTATATTAATGCATTTTATCCATACATATTGTTAACAGAGGAAAAATACCAAGTGATTTCTATAGACCTGTAGAACAGGTCATAGTGAAGGTGTTGTTGACTTTCAAAATGTTCAGAGATGCTTTTTTTATGAAATGGAAATATCGAGGTGCAACAAAAGCTCAGTTGTGAAGCAGCTGGTCACACAAGGTCTGTCCTCAAATGAAGCCTTTTCTGCGGAGTTCCAGACTCTCCGAAAGTCAGTAGGAGAACTGTTAATCAGAAGCTTCATGGACTGAAGCAAATGGTGAACATCTCTCTAATAATGCCCACAGTTATGCATGTATTAATCAGCTGTTCACAAGCTAATGGAAATCTAGTGCATTTGACTGTATTTTTATAGTCAAACAGGGATCACTTTTAAAGATGCCACAACGATGCAAGACATAAGAAATACTGGATATAGGGTTTGACCATGCTTCATTTGGCTAAGAAAGGTATGCATGCTTTTACAGCTTCTTTGCTGTGTATTTTTATGTCAATTTTAGCATATATATTTGAGTAGTTTTCTTGCATTTTATATATACAGTACATTTTCCACTATATGCTGTAGGTGTCGGTATATTAGGACTTCATAAAGCAACAGAAAATGAACAGAGGTAGTAAGAATTTGGAGGAAAGCACAGTGCACTGTGATGATAATTTAATACAGATACTTCTTAATGCACTTCTAAGAGAAGTATTAACGAAGGTTGTTTTAGGTTCATTTGTTGTCATGCTTCATTCGGAATTCGTGTGCTGTCATTTTAATCTGCAGTTGTCTTATAATGCATGTCTTTCATAGAGACTTCTAGACCAGCTTGGGGATATTTTCTAACAGGTTTAATGTCATACATTGTTAACTCATACTGTAAACTGTATTCATGTCAATGATTATGCTGGTTGCAATGTTTGGAAGCTGCTGCTGTTTACAGCAATGGACTGTAATTAAAATGTTTGGGTTTTTCTTTTGTAAAAAACCGTATTGATGTCAAGTTTTACTTTATACACACGGTCAAATGATGAATACTAGTTTATTTTCTATAGCAAAGGAATTTTGCTAGTACATGTTGCAATCTAAAAAGATGTTAAGCAGATCAGCAAAAGTAGATATCTAGTACATAAACAATAAGGTTTTATAGTTTTATTATTTCATGCCAAAATCATATGCATGTATTTCTTTCAAATTTCTAGCAAATTTCAATCAAATCAACTTAAAGCATGAAGCAGAATTTGGCAGTCCTGGGCTCTGAACGCACAACTTTCCTTTCTTAGTATAAAGACTTTACTGCCGAGATACAAGTACCAGACTTCTGAATTAGCCTTGACTGAATATACTTAACTATATACTAAACTTTTAAACTTTTAAACTATACTAAACAGTTTCCAGGATGCTGAAATGCATGTAATTTGTAGTCATAAAATGCTAAAAAGCCAAGAATACAACACTTTCTCAAATCAATTTCATAACACATACCAAACCCCTAACCCCAAATATTAGAAAAAGACAGATCCGTTGAGCTAGTTACAAATTATATAAAGCTGCGAAATCATATCGGTAGGAGAAACGATGACAAATTTGAATTCTTCAGAAATGTCATTGTTGTCATTGCTTTCTCACTGAAGTGTTGGTTGTGTGTCTGTGTGTGTTGTTCTGGTATGAATGGATCAAATGCAGTCCTGCTGGAGTTTTTAAACACTGTGTTCACTCACTGTACACTCTGTTGGTCCACCTTGTAGATGTAAAGTCAGAGACAATAGCTCATCTCTGGTTGCACAGTTTGTGTTTGTCATCCTTTAATCCTTCATCAGTGCTAATAGATAGATTCTTGGATCAATTTCAGTCTAGTAGTGACACTGAGGTGCTTAAAAATGCCAGCAGCACTGCTGTGTCTATTCCACTTACACCAGCACAACACACATTAACACACCACCAACACATACAACCATCTCTGCAGTGCTGAGAATGATCCACCAGGCGAATAGTACCTGATCGCTAATGGTCATGTGAGGGTCCTCAATGGACAATGTATGTAGAAACAAGGAGGAGTACCTAATGAATAACTGGCGAGTGTATGCACTTTTATACACATCTGTTCTTACAATGTTTATCTGACAGATCTCTTAAAATGATTCAAATGTATACCAAATTTCTGCTTCCAGCTACAAAAGAGTTAAATCTGTTGTATGCTTTCTCCATGACAATGGTCATCCATTTCATTTCTCACCCTACACAACGGAATAACTTCTCTTTCTCCGGTGACTTGTATATGTAGCTTCTCCTAGACGACAAAATGTTGGTCAACAAAGATTTTTGTAATTATTACATATTAAATAAACAAACACAATACCTTTTTGACCTCTTCGACCATTGTAGCCTGGAAGTCCTGGCAGACCAGGGACACCTTGCTCACCTTTAGGACCTGAAATTTAGCAGTAACACATTGGGACATGTAACACACTGGTATCGTGGGACCATTTGATCTCAGTAATGTGCCTTAAAGCAGCATGTTTGTAATTCGATTTGTTGTTTTAGCAATGGTATAATCACCATATATAACATATTTAACATATATAACATTTTAAACTTGGATGTTTCCATGGATCTTCATTCCAATCTTTGTGAGCATTAGCATATCTTTGCTATTTCACCCTGTTTCCCTTCCGAAAAAGTGGTTCCTGTGCTGCTACCCTTCCAAAAAAGGAAACCCTTTCTGACTTAATTCTTCAGTTTTTTTATACTGCATATAAATGCTGTATTTTTTGGTTGTATTTTAATAAAGCTGCTGTTAATTAATATATAGTCATTATATCATTGCTTTAAAAATAGTGTATATAAAACCTAATGGTTGCCCACTATTCAGTTCAATTCAATTTTATTTATATAGCGCTTTTTACAATGTAATATTGTCTCAAAGCAGCTTTACAGTAATACGTTATCTTAAAAGGCCAATCCCAAGTTGAGCAAGCCTAGGGTGACAGTGGAAAGGAAAAACTCCCTAAAAGGGTAGGAAGAAACCTCGGGAGGACCAAGACTCAACAGGGGACCCGTCCTCCATGGGTAGATAGATGTTAATTAAATAAATACTAAACGTAAATTAAATTATTGCAAAATTAGGTTAAAATAAATTTTAAAAAATAAATACAATTTAAATTAGTAATAGAAAAGTTAGAAAATAAACCAAATTATAAAACAAAATTGATTATAAAATGAGTCCTTAGTGGGACTTTTTTCCACAGTACTGTATATCTGAGCAGGTTATACTCAAGGGCCATTCTTGTTTTGGATATAGCTCAGGGGTTTGGGTTACCTCTTTCTCCTCTGGGACCACTATATCCCATCTCGCCCTTCTGCCCAGGTTTGCCTGGTGGTCCAAAAATGCCATGGTCTTTTAAAGAAAAACAAATAAAGCAAGTACTGTAAGTTGACAAACAATGCAATAACAAGTATTGTACTTAAAAGTCTGGCAAAATCAAAGATGCATTCATATGTTTTAAACCTATCCAGTAAATAGCATAACAAACCACATAAGAGCAAATTGTTAACAGTTTGAAACTGTCAAAAAAATTATTGACCATCTTGCAAGACTCATTAACCAAAACCTTGTAGTACGTAAATATAGTATATCACTTATTTCTTACCTCGAATATATTGAAGAATCTCAGTCATGTTACCATGGGAGGTATACTGATGACCATGTGACCTCCAAATGGCTTCAGAATCCCTCAACAGCAAACCACGAGCTGAAATGACCATATAAATACTGTCACACCTCTCAAGCTTTCTGCATCTTCTTCTTACCTCGTACTTTAGGTGCAGAATGAAAAGTTTAGATGCTGGATATTTCTCACAAACTAGTTTGACTAGTCATTTTTTCAATGTATCACTACAGTCCAGAGATGCATTTAATCAACTTACTTTTCATAAATTTCACCACTTGTTCTGCAATACTGGGGTAGTCAAGTGACTTGACTGGGATAGCTGAGTGACCTTGATGAATAGGAGGACCTGCTGGACCTTGGGGACCTGGAAGACCAGGCAGAGGATCAAATATTCTGATTGCTGCAGCAAATGCTGGTACAGAAAATTTTAATAAACTCAATGCTTTAAACGCATGCAACATAAGCAGACTGAATGCTGAGCAACCTGAGGGTGGTTTTGCCTCTCTGTTCTAAGCATGGGCGTGGTAGTGGGGGGAAAAATGGACCTGACTACCCAGGGTCCGAGTAGGGAGAGGGGCCCATGAAAATCCTGATTTTTTTTCTGCTCACGTTCCTCGTGTACTGGCATGGATAGGGGCCCACTGCCATTGATAGTGTACAGGACCCAGAATTTGCTGCCACGCCCCTGGTTCTAAGATACGTGCTTACATGGTTCTTAAAATACACAATCCCCTGTAACTTGGAGGGCTTCTGCTGAGGCGGAGATTTTGAACCCACAAACAGTCCTGGTCTCAGACAGCGGACCATTGGTCCAAAGACACTTGGTCTTTTCTGTGCTTCCCATTTCCTATTATACACCAGACCCTTTTTGTTATTCCAGATGCCAGTTCTTTTACTTGACATAGGATGAAATGCAAATGAAACCTGACCTCACGAATCAGAGTAATTCAGCACCGTGAACCAGCATTCTAGTACTAAGCCACTCCGGTTCATATCTCACCTCTGGCAAGAATACTTGTGTGTTCAGATGTTACAGGCCCCACTCAAACATGTAGACTTTCATAAAACATGTAGGCTACCCAAGAAAGTTGGGTCCATTTTTGAGGCTTAGTCAGTCAGTTTCTTCCTTGCATCATTTACAGAGAGTGTCTCTTGGACCAGAAAAGCATCTAACAAATGAATAAATTCACATTCTAAGGTATGTGAGCATAGCTTACTATGCAGTTCAGCATGGATGGGATCTTGCGCTTTCTCTGTATGTGATACCAGATGTTTTCTGATCCTAGGAGGCCTCTGGGGTCCAGGATTTCCCCTATAAGCAACATCTGTAAAAAATTCAAAAATTGAAATCCATTAATTTGTTTTTACTAGAAAAGACCTGGGTTTTTAAGAGAAATTGTAGGCCATTATAATTGTAAATTCCATTATTGTAAGGCCATGAGCAAAAATCAATATACATGGTGAGTCAAAAGACACAAGGCACCCTTTTATTTCAGAAACAAAAGGGGAATTGACATATCTGAATACCCGAGCAAGTATATACAGAGCATGGCCACCATCTTGAAAGCTGCCATATTAGATCAAGGACAAGTTTTTTTTCAGTGGGAAGGTGATCATGTAGTATATCAAAGAAGATCAGAATTGTCTTAGAAATCAACTGCTGCAATCAGATCAGATTCCAAATATCTTTTGTTGCTCGTCACAGGAATTGACAATTCTGATGTTCGTTGAACACAGCTGCCATATCACAGCCACAGACTTCAACAACCGACTCTCAGCAAGACTACCGATTTCACACAGCACTGCTGCATCCCACATAGCCATTTACAATGGGGTTATTGACACATAACCTTATCATAAATCAGGAACCACCTGTATTTGACCAATTTGGCAGTGGATTTGATGACTGTGTCAATGCTCAGCATCCAGTTACGTCAATGACCTGACTAACGGAACATAATGAGGTCGTTAGATGTCACATAACTGTATTGTTAGAATTTACAGAATTAGGCTTACTGTGCTACTGTGTTGTGCAAGGTATAGAGGTTGTGAGAATTGTAGAGTTAAAATGATATGAATGTGCTTACTTCGTAGAAGTAGAGAGAGGTCATTAAATGGTTGTCCTGCGGAAGGAAGGCCTGGGGATTCCGCTTGAGTAAGCATATCTTGCTCTGGAAAGGAAACCCCCCCATCGTTTATGTAGGTTTTTTTAAAATAGGATGAAAAGAACAGTGTGCCGATATGAGAGAGACACACAAAGACAAGTCTATGAAGACATTTACAATGAATAAATGTATTGCAGAAGATATATCAAATCTTGAATCATTTGGTGCCAGTTCATACCCACTGTAAGCAGTAGCATTTAAGCTTACCCTTTATCAGATGGAGGACTTTTTCAGTTAGATCCTGAGCAATAATGCCTGGAATGCCTGGAGATCCAGGAGGTCCTGGTGGACCAACCAGATACTCCCTCACATCCTCTCCTGTATCACAGCACAGAGAGTGTCTTCATAAATTGTGCAGGCAGACAAAAGAAAACTTTAAGTTGCATTTGTATTTTATGGAAGTTTAATCCTAGGAGCATATTTTTGGTCACACTGTAGCATGAAGATGCTTGCGTGTCACAGCAGCCTAATATGCTAGCTCATCACTGTGGTGAACTGGTTCCAGATGTGGGTTGGGTTCAATCCTGGGTTTGATAAGACAATACATCAGACACATCTACAGGTCACATGCCTGTGTGTGTCTGTTGACAAACCCAGGTCATGTTGATATCTGAACCCTGTGATCTCTGGGGAACATCAGGCATGAGATATGGAATAAAAAAAATCATATGGTAAGATATTTCTGTGATTCATTTACTGTTAGGCATAAGAGTCACTACTTCAGTGTTTTCCATTTAATTATTTTGCCTTACACAGTCATTAATTTGATAGAGTCACCAAACTCTTTCTGCACCCACAACTTAGATCATTTCTAGGCAGCACACGTTATACCTATTATCCTAAATAAAAGCAGTGCTTAATCATGCCCCTTTTATTTTCCTTGCTGCCTCGCTTTGCAGTATCCCCCCACTTTAGGGACCACAGAACTAGGGTGAAACATTAACACACACGTCCCTGGCTTGATTCTTGACCCACACTCCATCTGTATGGAGTTTGCATTTTCTCCCTGTATCTGTGTGGCTCTCCCACATTTGTCTCTAAAGTGTTACAGTATCTGTGCAAGTGTAATGCAATGGCTTGGCGCCCAGTCTAGGGTTGGTCCCTGTTCCCTGAAACCTTGTCTTGATGAATGGACAAATTAGTCATTTACTACAGTGCAGTTTAAATAATCTGCTGCCCTTTTCTCCATATAGGGATGTTTCAAAATGATTTGTGACACCACAAACATGTTGGATTCCTACTTAAATATAGTTGAACATAGGAAATCTGAATGTCTCTTCACTTGAAAATATTTAATGCCCTTGAATACAAACTTTGAGCTTTGAACATGGGCACTCTAAATAAAACACCCAGTGGTGTGATCTTCTAAATACGATGCATGTAACCCAGTCCAGATGATGACGATAACGCACCAATACAAAACCCAAAAGATGGAGAAGAACTAGGGCATGATTATAGGTATATTATGTATATAATATATTATATTATTTTATTGTTATATCAGAGGTATATTACTTCATCTTACAATTGAGATTTCCCGACACCTCCTCAGAATTAACGCTGCTGTCCCAGAGATGAGACGTGCCGAAACTGCGTTTGCCTGAGTGTCTATAGTTTCGCTCTTATTTCCACTTAGTTTCTGTCTTTATATTTCACGTATTTTATGTATTTATTGCTAATTACTATTATTATTGTATTATATCCTTTCCTGTGTTCATGATTTTAATCACTCATTACATATGAATATAAACGTAAAACAAATTACATCCAAAGCATGGACATTAGTATGCTAGTAGAATAGTATCTTTGTTGCTACAACAGCTTTTGTTCCTCTGAATGGACTTTTCACTATATTTTATAACATATCTATGAGGTTGGCTTTAATGGTTAGACAATGCGTCCGGGTTCACTTTTGTCATCACAGTGCATTTTCAAGCGAGTCGAGGTCAAGGTTCTGAGCAAGCCAGCCAAGTTCTCAATCAAAGTTTTCAAAGCAAAGCTTTATGGAAATTATAAAAAAATTATAAAGTACAGCAGGGCAGAAAGTTAATTAACTGACTTGATGGAGGACAACGTCTATAAATGTGTCATATTAAGAGACGCTGGATAGTCAGTCCAATCCGTTCTTCTGCCACTGTCCAGATCCAGAAATGCACAATCTAGAAATGCATGTTCTATATTGTAAATATGCTACAAGTGCTGCCAAAATAGCAAAGCTTACTAATTAGAAGGGGTGTGCACAAACTTTTGTCTATATAGTGTTGGCTTTATGTGTCCTAAACCAGCGTTATCGTTTTCAAAATATGGCTTTGGATTCATGCATTTTAGACTCACTTTGAATGTAATTAACAACTCGATTTGCCAAATCATTGTCAGATACACTTCCAGGTGGTCCAGGTGGTCCAGGTGGTCCAGGTGGTCCAGGAGAGCCAGTAAATTGTGCCCTAATGTCCTCACCTTCAAGGAAGAAGCCAGAGATATCATGTACTGATACATGTACATGTGCAAAGATAAAATGTTATGTATAAGCAGAAAATGACTTACTTCTGAGAAGGTCACTTAGCTGCTGATTGGCTGGGGTGTCAGAGCTATGCCCAGGAGGTCCAGGAGGACCTGGAGGTCCGGGTGGACCTGCCGGTCCAGGCACACTCGTGCCTCCACCTTATGAAGGAAGCAGAGCGAAATATTATGACACCAGAAAAAGCTTATATAAATATTGCAAATATGCCATAATATATATAAATCAATTACTGTATTGTTTTGTCCGCCAGTGTTTATGACTTATATACATATGTACATATATTTTTATATATTATAAGATAAAATTAAAATGTATCAACATCTACACATATCAAGGACAGTCATGTCTGCCTACCATGAGAATATCCTGGGATGCCAGGGGCTCCTGGGACACCAGCATCACCTACAATCAATACATTTAGGATCAAGCATATAAAATAATCAGAATATTTTCATACATATGCATTGAATTGATGACATAACCATTTGTGTATACCTTGTTGACCCGGTGGTCCTATAAAGCCTGGTGGTCCTGGAGGTCCTTGTGGACCTGGTAATCCTTCAGAACCGGGGGGACCAATTGGACCTGGTGGACCTGGAAATCCTGGCTCAAAAGAGGGGGGGGGGGAATGTGTAACATGCCGTATGGTATAAGAGTTCAAAGCCCACAATGTTTCCATAGGCATCAGTTATGAGGAGATTGAAAGAGCAGGAGTCTGTCAATAATGGAGTATTGTTAAGTTACAGGACTACTAAACCCCATCTTGAATGCTGCTATATTAGCTCAATGGCAAGTGTTTTCAATAGGAAAGTGGTCATGTAAGCATATCAGAGAAGACCAGAAATGTCTCAATGCCACAATCAATTTGCAATATCTCTTGTGGTTCAAACGTTATGATCACATAAATTTCAAGTTGTTTCTTCACAGGTAACTGAAGATGGAATTGACGATTCTGATGTCCGTTGAACACAGCTGTTGTATCATACAAGCAGACTTCAACAACCGACACTCAGAAAGACTAACAATTTCACACAGCAACATTGCATACCTCATAGCCAAATTCATAGAAACAGGGACTGTGGGCAACAAGCCACGTTGTGATCAACCGAAGACAACTACCAACTATGATTTTGGCAACCTTTGTGAAAACTCCACGGCGCAGCACAAGACATGTCCTAAGGCTTTTGAGTCACCTTGTATTAGAATTGATTTACCATATCGGCAAACAAGACATTCCACGTTAGAAGACATAAATAAATAACAGGTTGTTTACCTATTCCAGGAGTTCCTGGTAATCCAGGATTCCCAGGCACCCCTATTTCAGAGAAAAAGTATGCATTAACAAAATATTATTGTTGAATATCAATAATGTTAGTTTTAAATACCATAATATATGTATTTACTATAGTTCACACCAGATATTATTGTGGCCTGCATCACTATGCTGTGTATTGTTTTAAAAAGTATGTTTAACCTTGAGGTCCAGGAGGCCCAGGAGGTCCTGGTGGTCCAGGAAACAAGGTTTCTGTTAGATTGATTAAAAATAACATATTTATTAATCATTAGATATTACTATGAATATCACAGTTTAAAGCTTATCATTAGAACGCCTGACTCCAGTGAATCATTGCAGAAATAGGCAATTTGTTTCTAAACCTGTCACAGAAAGACAGATATATATATCACAGATTACCTCCTCGCAACAATCTAGAGTAGCATGTCCAACTACCATGTTGCTCCTGTAAGAGGATACTAACCCAACCAGAAAACATGGCAAACACCACAGAGATATAATCAATTCACAAGATTAGGGATGAGTGGAGACGAAATTGACAGAGATGGGTCTAGCCTCCAGGATTCAAATTCCTTCCTCTGCTAAGCTGCAGTTGTTAACCCGCATCCTAAGATTGTACTGTACGTTGTAAGTTGTACTTCTCTCTGGATAAAAGCATCTGCTTAATGCTACAAATGTAAAGACTGGTTAAATGACTGTCGAACTTTAGACCCAGAGGCACCAACACTAGTTGTACCAATAGGCCATCCTAATTTTAAAATGTAGCTCTAAAAAGTCAGAGCTAAGCTTGTGTTCTTACCTGAGTTGTGTACAAAGCTTCCTGGTTCGCCTTTTTCACCTTGTGGACCGGGCTGACCAACCCCTGTTCAACAGAAATGTAACAGCCACAAGTAAGATTCAATAATAGAGACAAAGAATAGAGACAGTAAGTAAGAGTAGAGTCAGTAAAACATGCATTAATTCAGGATGATAGATATTGCTAAATCAACTAACCTGGCTGTCCAGGTGGACCAGGGGGGCCTGGTGGACCCATTATGCTTTCACCTGCAAAATAAATACAATTTCGCCCACGCATTCCAGATAGCTTAAGTACAAACGTCAAGGGAAGATCAAGATATTGAAAATTGACACAAACATAAAAGGAAAACATACCAGGTCTTCCTGGCTGTCCAGAGATTCCTGGGGGTCCAGGAATTCCAGGCAGTCCAGGAGGGCCAGGGGGGCCAGGAAGACCAGCCTCAGCTGTTTGGTCAAAATGGTTAAAATGAGTTATTATTGTCTTACTGATAATCATTTTTTAAATATCTCATCACTGTGACGCACATATATAATATTAATTAATTTGAGAAAAGAGCAACTTTACGTTCAGACTTGACTCTGTCAAAAGATTTCATGGAGATGCCAGGCTCGCCATCATCACCCCGATCACCCTTATCTCCCCTGGGCCCTGTAAGAATAAACCATGTAAATGCAAAGCAACCAATGCTTGTACCAAAGTACCAATTAGGAATTACGGGCACTAGCAGGGCACTACCAATAACCATATGCAATAGGCATGTTTGCAAACAATGGGCTGGTTCATCTGAATTTTAAGTGAAAGATTGCTGCTATTTATCAAGGGTAAATTCAGAAACAGTACATTAGGTTTTTTTGTTTGGAAGCAGATATTCCTTTTTAGGGAGCACATCAATCAAAAGGGCTTGCATACCTTATATTGTTAGAAATATACTGCTCACAAAAATTAGGGAATATTTCCAAATGAAATAGCCCATAATAAAATATCCTCTAATTTGTGTCTGCCTTCTGGTTCTGATGACTTTACACCATTTGATTTGACAGCATTTCACTTGACATCTTTATTTACCCGCTTTCCAAGTGCATGAGCCAACTTGGACTAATACAAAAAAAGTTGGTGCAAACATAATACAACAAAGCTGTCTGATTGTGCACAATATTTCATTAGTTAAAATACAAAGGCAGTATTTAGACTCTAGTGTGAGGAGGAACACAAGAGAGCAAGAGATCAGAAACTATGGGTCATGAACCACCGAAAGGCAGGCACAACCTAAAAACAAAAGCTGTGTCTGTCATCATTCCCCTACTCACTCGTTCTGTAGTCACTAAATAGACATATTGTTATATCAAACATTAGGTGGCTAGTAAGGGAGAAGGTGGAGGAAAATCTCTCCTTCAAATGTAGGAGGATCATATTTATCCTATCATATTTATCAACACTCTAGCAGCCATGTAGCAACCACTTAGCAACAGCCTAGCAACCTTTTAGCAACTACATAGCAATCACTTAGCAACCGTTTGCTTAGCAACCTGTGCTTTGTAAGCTCTGCTACTGAGTTGTGTAATTTTAAATAGGAAAATTCTTATTTACCAGGTGGCCCGGGAAGTCCGGCAGGGCCAATAGGACCTGAGAATAGAGAGCAGCCATGTTATCATTTTTGGCAACACGAAAAGTTTTAAATTATAAAGTGTTCATTTTTAGTTTGTAAAAAAAATCCTACCTGACAACCCAGGTTGTCCAGCAATACCTGGTGGTCCGGCAGGTCCAGGAGGTCCAGGAATGGCCACAGTGTTAGAGGCAGAGCCTACAAAGAGAAAAAACACAAATGTGCGGTTTGGATATACTATATGGATATATATAACATGTGTTAATTGAAAAAGATCCGTTTTCAATGTTTTCTTTTTTATAATAGATTGCATTCTAAAAATCAAGAACTGAGAACTGCTCACCTGCTGTGATAACTCTTCCGGGTTCACCTGTATCACCTGAAAGAGAACAACAAACATGATAATTGCACTTAAATTAGTATAAATATTATTTTGATATATTAACCAGCTACTAGAAATGGTTTTGGATCTCAGAGTTTGCATAGATGTTACCTTTAGCCCCAGTCTGCCCTGGTGTTCCTGGCAAACCTACAATCACAAGTGAAAATACTGTAAGTTACATACAATGTAACCTGAATTATTTAATATACACATTAATACATATTGGTGACTGAAAAATATATGACCTATATATATATATGAATATACAACTACTGCTAAACAAATTCCACATAAATTTAAAACATACCTGGTGGCCCTTGGAGCCCTAGACTTCCTGGAAATATGTGACATGATTAGTGACACATTAATTAGTATAAGTACAATCATTATGTTCTAACAATGCAAGATAATACATATATAATATATTTAATATTTTTCTCAGGCTGATAGGAGTAACACACCTGGCACTCCTGCATCTCCTGGAGGTCCAGCTGGTCCACGTAGACCTGGCAGCCCAGCTGGTCCTTGCTCGCCTAATTTTAATGGAAGATTATGTCATTTAGGAAGTCATGCTTGGTAGATCCATTACATATAGGGATATTATTAGAAAAGTGATAAATACCTCGAATTCCCTTTGCACCATCTGGCCCAGGGCTACCTGAAAAAGATACATGATGATGATGAAGTAGGAAGACTCTAAAAGGGGTTGCCTGAGGAAGACTCTCTAAGCGCACCAGTTCATCATAGGGTATAGTCCAAGTCTACGTGCTGTCGAAAGACACCAGCAGGAGTGTACCACCTGAGTGTCCACTGTTTGTATTAAAAGTTACATCTAAATTGTGACACCATTAGTATGGCTTGGCTTAGGTATGTTATAGTACAGTGGGATGTAGTCTGAGATACCTGTGTAGGAGCCTAAATGCAGTCTATTTAAGTTAAAATAATTTCACATTTAAAAGGTTAATTAATTAATTAATTAATTAAAAAGTTAATTAATTGGATAAATATAAATTATAATTTTATGTTTTTAAAGTATTAATATGCATTTATTCTGTAAGGATTAGAGAGGACTTTGATGTGATACTGATGCTCTCTATTGCGTGCTGTATTTTGATATGGGGAAGTGGATGGGGAAAAAGCTAGATTTTCTGGATGCTACACCCTCGAAATACTTGTATATTTTATGGATAACTGTCTTTGTTTGTAATGTTTCTTTAAGAAGTTTCAAGTAAACCTTTAAATATAAAGAAGCCGACTATTCGGTTAGTGGGTAGTTAGAGGCTATGCTACATTTACAAAGTACATCCATATTCCAGGTGAACCTGATAAAAATAAATTATAGCAGATCAAATTTACCTGCTGATCCTTTGAGTCCTTTCTCTCCCGGGGGACCAGCAGGTCCTGGATGCCCTGCCTCTCCTTTAAACATCAGAATTATGTAAGTAATATTAAGAAAAAAAGCAGAACACCTTATAAAAGACTGTTTTATATTGTATTATTAAGCTTTGGGACAGCATCATATAAAAGATTATTTTTATGTTGTATTATTGTGATTTAGTACAGGATCATTATACCTACCAGATGTGCCACGGGGTCCTTTTTCACCTTGATCACCTTTCGTAGGGCAAAAGAGACATTAATGAGGGAATTCAACATGACTAATAATACTTTATTAATAATAATAATAATAATAATAATAATAATAATAATAACCTTTTGCTCCTGTAGGTCCCACAAGTCCTCTCTCACCTGACCAAAATAGAAAAAAGAGCTGTTTATACTACAGTGTTAGATTAGATATACCATTGTTTTAGCAGCCATGTATATATTGACCATGAATAATCATACCATATATGGTCATACCATTGCTATAACAACTATTTTTGCATGACATGCCTTAAAGTCGTACAAACCTTTCGGGCCAGGTTCACCAGCAACTCCACGGAAGCCTTGAGGACCAGGAGCCCCTGGAGGACCCCCACTTCCTGGGGCACCCACTTCACCTGTCATAGATTACATGTTATAATCTACATTATCCATAGCAAATTACACATCAGATGGAATGCAGTCCATGCACGGAGCTATAACATAACTGATAACTGAAAACAAACATTTTGAATGCATTATGAATAACAAAAATGGCCTGGCACCTCATTCAGTTCTTTTATTCCACATTATCCCACTACCTCCCTCCTCTTTTCCATATATAATAATAATTTTTAAAATGTTCACAAACATCTATAGCTACATAAGACTGATAAGGGACTATGAATACACTAGTACACTGAAAAGACCATAATGTACTCCTTTCATACAACCTCAACCCACTTCCCAAAATTCCTGCTTATATTATTACATATACCACCTTTGTAAAATATAATATTTTATAATATGTATAATATAGTTTATTTGTGTTAAGAGTAGATATCAGTTCGCCAATCTCAGAGAATATTCAGATTTCTGAATCTGAAAGCTGCTATTGTACTATTGCACTGTACCCCATAGTAGTTGTAGGTAGCATTATCACATAACTATCCTTCTAAGCACAGACACTTGTTCTATGTAGATATGTGTATAATTTCAGTATATGATTCTAGACTACATTGTCATTCAAGAAGAGAATTATAGATCTAGGCCATGCTGTCAGACATTATGACCATATATTGGTTGAACCAAGTGAGCAAAAACAAAAGTCACTATGCTCTCACAATTACAATTAGATAGTTTCATAGGGGGCATCCCTGGTCTGGCATGTGCAACAGACCCAGCCCCTGTGATCCAAGAAACTCCCTGACGAGGCGAAACTTGGGAACATACAGGTCTCTTTGAGATAACCACCAGACAGATACTTGGAAGTTGGGGTGGAACTTGGTGTGGGACTCAAACCTAAAACCTCATCTCTGTAGAGGTGGGATACAAACTTGGATGGCTTGGCAAACTGAGGTCAAGTGAGGTTAGAGTTGGGTTTCACATCTGCTAGGTACCTCATTGCAACCTAAGAACAAAAGTCCTAATTATGTCTGAGATGCTACAAACAAGGACTGCCAAGCTTTTACATGATAACCCATTATTATTCTGCAAACCAATGTTAAATGCCAATCTTGGCACTTTACCTTTCAGTATTTAGGAACACTTGTAAAATGTATATTATCAGGCATGAGGGCATTACCTCTTGGTCCCAATGGTCCTGGCGGACCCACCGGTCCAACCGGCCCAGAATCTCCAGATGATCCTATGAATCAAGAACAAATTATGCTACAAAAAACTTGTCTTGACACTTTTGATACTAATTTGTAACCAGAAACACCTGAAAGCAGTGTCAGATAGTTTATATTGTTGAGGGAGCAAGAACAGTAGCATCAGAACCTCACGTTAATGCTTCTGGGATTTCTTATTGTCACATGAAATTATTAACAAAGACAGAAATCTCATTACACTGACAGCACTTAGCAGCTGCTCTTATTCAGAGAGACTAATACAATCATATAACATACAGCCCAAGCAACTGAGGGTTAAGGGCCACACCCAAAGACCTAACAGTGGCAATGCTGGTGTTTGAACCCCTTAACCCTCTCGTAAATAGTGCAATACCTTAACCACAGTGACAGTGCATCAAAATCATATTGCAAATGAAACCCAGTTTATTCTAAAACTAGGCTTGCATTGCTACTTTCTGAGACACTAAAAGAGAACCCTCCTGTCTTCTAGAATCTCATGGTTTGTAGATGTCAAATATAGAGTAAATGGGCTACTTCAACTATTTCAAATGAAATTTACAATTAGTCATGTAGCAGCCGCTCTGATCAGTGTAACTGGTCCAGTGTAACAACTGATATAGGCTTACAATCCAAGCAGCTTGTGGTCTTGCTTAAGGACCCAACAGTGAACGCTTAGTAGAGGTAGGATTTGAACTCTGGACCATCTCAGTGCTCAGTTCACTACATTAACTGCCAAGCCACAATAGTCCCACACAATAATAGATAATTAAATAGTTGGTACCCACCCTTTTCTCCTTTCTGTCCAATTCCTGAGGGGCCCTGTTCTCCTCTGGGTCCTGCTGGCCCCTCATGGCCTCTCTGTCCAGGGACGCCATCATGTCCTGGCTCACCTAATTTGAAATACCCAGAAATAGTTTTCTGACTTTTCAAAAATTTCTAAGTACAGAGTTACAATTTACTCACCTGTGCTTCCTTTAGGTCCTCTTGGTCCTTCTTGTCCTATGTGACCAGGAGAACCAGGAGGACCTTAGGGAGATACATTTATAAGGCATTAAAACAGGACAGGTACAGTGGATGGACAAAATACTGAAAAGCCCTTAAAAATATAAATATGAAGAAGCCTATCAGGATTTGGACCACATTTGTTTTTACAACAATTTGGATCTTAATGGATGCTGTCAAGTCCAGAGTACTTTATAATGGTATAGTGGAGAGCTACTTCACAATCTGTTTATGATGTAATAGTCATAGGTTCTTTAATAACATGGAAAGTTGACATTACTCACCTGGTACTCCGGGAAATCCTGCATCACCTGCAAAGCCATAGTTCACATAAAACCAGAGTAAATTCACTACCTTATCACTTACTGTAGCTACACTGAATGGTAAATTGTTAAAGCAACTTTATAAAGCACACAACGTTTATGCTAGACAGAAATGGCTGTGATTGAAGATTCTACATCCACTTCACTTGACCAACTGCAGGTTTGTTAAATTATTTCCAGATGGAATGAATTCTTCCTAACCACACGCATAAATTCTAGTCCTGCCTGCACGGGCAAGATGGTTTGACACACTGCAACAAGCCCTCAACATCCCTATTGTGCTGAGCTCATTGTCAGCACTGTAAGATATCCCACCAATCCCACACATAACATATACTGTTTATTTTCCAACAGATTGATTAGAAACGTCCATTCCAAGAAATTTGGAAAGCTGCCCCTTGAACATGAAAAAAAAGTTAACCACTAATGATGTATTAATATTGCGAGTTTTATTGCCTGGAGAATTCTTGATAACCTATAATTCAGAAACAGTCAAATCAAAATGTCATTTAAACTGGAGCCCAAATGTTTGCAACTTTACAAATATAAGACATTCAGCAAGAAATTAGGCAGGAAGTGACACTGTGGCATGGATGCGTGGATAGGGTGAAGCACTGGACAAGCAGTTTAAAACCAATGTATCCAAATTATGGTCTTCATCTATAAGCATACCTTTAACTCCAGGAGAACCTTGGTCACCCTTGAGTCCTGGTTCACCTCTCTCTCCTTTTAGTGAGGATGCCAATGTAGCTGAAATGATCAAGAAAAAACAAATTCAGCATCAGAATGCCAGCTGAATGGATTTTTTGGATTTGAAAATTGCTGCGGGGGCAAAATTCGGAGACCACTAGTGGATATGCTTCAGTTTTGCAAATTATTTGATTTTATTATGTACCCGAATTCCACAAGTTTGTATAAAATCTAAAAATAAAAATCCCAGCATGATTTAACAACATCCAAAGAGCTTGTGTGTGGCCTTCACTTTCTTCAAATACCCCATAAATGTTTGACAGGGTTTTAGATCAGGGGTGTGACTACTGACCACAAGCGCTCCTTTGGGGTGTGTTTCACGTCATTAACCTACATGAAGTATGAATCCTTCTCTGCAAAGATAAAAAAAATAACTAGTGCTCTCTGACTTTAAGCCCCTACTGCATAGGAAGAAACAACTACTAGTCATCACACACTTTTAAAAAACGTTCTGTACCTCTGATACTCTCAGAATGTAATTCAGAGTGAACAAGCTGTTTTATGGTCCTGTGCAGTACGGCAGTGTCTTGCTGTGCAGGATCAAATTCCAGGTATAGAGTGTTATTAGAACGCGGTTTAGGCACATATTCTGCATGTACAGATCCTGAAGGATCCACACGTTTCATATTGGAGGCTGATGATTGATGACTGGTGTGAGCAGAGGCTATTGTCGTTCCACTTTCCAGGAGCCCTACACGAGCCTTTAGGGACTTCAATTCTTTAGCTGGCACCAAAAAGACACATAAAGAGAAAATGTTCAAAACGTCTTCTGTCACATTAAGGACCATTTTAAAACATTATTTTTCTGTCTTAACTATATCCCCAAACCAGAAAAAGATGGGATAGCATGGAACATGCAAATACAACAAGAATGATCAAAAAAGTTAATGGCGCTCCTGGCCATGGTTACCATGAGTTCATTTATTTTGCACAGTAAAGTACCATTTGTGAATTTAACTCCATATTGAAGTGCTTGACAAAAGTTGCCAGGCCTTTCCCATGTGGTTAGAACCACTATTCATGGCCGATGGTTCTTGATGCAATGACATCTGTGGGATCAGTTTAGTCTTGTGCCCTTGTACTTTACTCACTGAAATTCCTTCAGATTCCACATATTTTAACATATTCTGCATGTACAGACCCTGAAGGATCCACAGTTTTCATGTTGGAGGCTGAGGGCAGATGACTGGTGTGAGCAGAGGCTATTGTCGCTCCACTTTCCATATTTTAATTACATTTAGAACTGTAGAGGAAAAAGAACAAATTCCTTCCAACATTTATTTGATGAACTTTGATTGTAGGTATTTCAGTAATCAGTCAGATCTTGCTCATTAAAAAGGCATCCTTTCATGGATACTTCGTTTGCACCAAAACATGATTACAGTCACTGGACATCACCTTCTTGAAATCACGTTATATACTTTTTTAAGTCAGGTGTCATCCAACCACATTCTAAACTATTCGTACAGAAGTGCTTGAAAGAAAGTTCAGATAAACAGATGACTTTATTAGCAGGTCAAATCACAGTGTTATGATTTTAAAGTATCTCACCCAGGGAAATTAATCCAAAGAGGAGACCCAGCAGAAAGAGCAGCAGTAACAAGCCAAGCAACATCCACTTCCACCATGAACAACTAGAGCAAAATCCCATTCCAGATTTCTTTTTATCTATCTCTGTAAAAAAAAAGAATAGATGCTTATTACTCATTTGTATTTCGTATGCTTTAATATGACTTAAATATTCAATATTTCTTGTTAAAAACTATGTAAAAAGAAAATTCTTTGTAACCTACGTGTGGAACAAATGTACATTTATTGAAACGCTTCTCATCATTTTTATACAATTTTTTACCATTTTATCTTGTGTCTGTTGCTTTCTACAATTCAATAAAGTTTGAAGCATCTTAGTAGGTGTGAGCCATGGCCATAGTTTCAGTATATATAGTACCTGCATATGTGGCCTTATCTTTTGTTGAAGCTTTGACACCTGTAAAAGCACAAATATATAAGTTAATCTATCTCTCTCTCTCTCTCTCTCTCTCTCTCTGTCTCTCTCTCTCTCTCTCTCTTTCTCTCTCTTTCTCTTTCTCTTTCTCTCTCTCTCTCTCTCTCTCTCTCTTTTTCTCTCTTTCTCTGACTCTCTGTTTTTCTCTCTCTCTCTCTCTCTCTCTCTTTCTCTTTCTCTTTCTCTCTCTCTCTCTCTCTCTCTCTCTCTTTCTCTCTCTCTCTCTCTCTCTCTCTCTCTATATATATATATATATATATATAGATAGATAGATAGATAGATAGATAGATAGATAAATATATCTGGATTTTTATTTCTTAAGACCTCAGACATTAAAGCAAATAGATGTTTATCAGATGTTCATTAAATAGCAACTTCCTGTATATAGCACTTTATTTATGATCTTGTAGATTATCCACAAGCCAGAGATCTTTATCAATACAATTCTTATATAAAGTAGAAGTACATGCATTCTTTAACTACTAAGCTTACTAAATCTATGGTAATATATTGGAATGTGTTCATCTTTTCTGTGTATGTAAGAGGTAATGGGAAACAAAATGGCATACTGCCATTTGAGTGGCTGAATAATAAGAATAGTCCAATGAGTGTGTCCTGGCAGAACATACTATGGATATGGGAATGCTTTTTTATAAAAATGCCAGGCAACAAATTGGTTTTACATATCAATCAAGCCTTATTGTTTAATCATAATAGGAAACACTCCACATAGGACATAACAAAGCCATTGTTTGTTGACCAGACGTTTGAGAGTCTGCAATACAGAATAGATTGCCTTGTGTAAAATGATTCTGAACTTTAGTTCAGTACATCACAGTACATCACTGAATTTCTGCCTAGGATACTGCATGACTCTGTTAGTGTAATCAGGTTACTCATTGCTTCTCACATGTTTCCCTAGTGCTAGCAGAGGTGAACTGCTTGCCCGTGTCTTTAGACATGTTGAGCCTCTCTGTTTCCTTCTTTACTGGAACATTTTCAATGCGTGTAAAATTGTAGCCATTACATAATACCTGTGGCTATCAGTGACAGGAATGCACTGTATGGCTAAATATAAGATCAGAAGCCAGTATTCAATATATTTGAGTGAGTTTGTGTTTTTGTATTTTCTAAAAACCTAAACTAAACATATTTACTTACCAGTAGCAGTGGAGGATCCTGCAGGACTTACAATGTTCTTTTGCACTCCACATGCTGCAGGCAAAGAATAGGTAAATATACTGTAGTTATAGTATGTTTATTAAAAATATTTGCTAGGGAAATGAGGTTTTATGTATATATAATATAACCTCGCCATATAAGGCAAACTAAAATTCTATTCTCTACACAAACGTTACTGGTGCTGAGTTCCCTGGGGTAACACAATAGGGTTCATTTCTATGAAAAATGTTTTTTATAATATAGAGATAGGAATATGCATTGAAAGAACTAATTATACATACAAACCACTCACAGAGGTTTGACCCACTTTCTACCATCACCCAAAGCCACACACGCTTCATTTTACACTGCCTTAATTGATATATTACCATCAATTCCATATTTACAACTAACATACATACTTATGTTGTTCTAAATTTGGTGGCGTAATTTTCTGTAACCTGTTGTTTACGATGGCTGCAGTAAGCAAATATTTCAGAACAATACTTATTTTGATTTCATATTTGTATTTTTCAGCTTTTAGAACTGTACAAACATGTTATTGTAAAGCTATTGTAACAGAATCTGAACTCCAGTACCACAAACCAGTAACACATATTTGGTAACTACAGTATAAATTCATATTGAAACCATTGTAATGATGCTTTCTAGTTAAGATTCTGCTGATTAAGCGTCAATTCTTAGTATTATTTGGGTGCAACAGTGGTCATTTGACAGTGCTGGGACTGAATGAATGAATATTCTGTTCAGTAGTCCAGCACCTCAACAACAGTGTCACTACTAACAAGGATTTACATTACACTTCATATTTTATATAATACTGTATAATAAACTCTTTTCAGACTAGAGGGAATGTTTAGAAAACATCCGTTTTCATGAGCATTTCATTTTATTATTTTAAAATAACTTTAGAATAACCTCTGTAAAGACTTTCACAAATTAGGACTTCAGCTAAGACCCTATTCCATCAATAAAAGTAGAGAACTCAATGTATTGACAGTGTTGGTGCAGCAATTATGGTATTAGACTACTGATAAGAAGGGTTCAAGTCCCAGCAATGCCTCGTTGGCACCATTGGCAATTTTGGGCCCTTGTGCAAGGCCCTAAACCTGCAATTCCTAGAACTGTATCTTGTAAGACTGCATCATGCAAGCTCTGAATAAGAGCATCTATCACATGCCAAAATGTTTTGATAAATTATATATTGTATTTTTGGGCCGTATAAACAGCAGTTCAAGAGGTTTTTATTTCATTTACATCATTATGTTTTCTCCTAATAACCCTAATTAGATGAATAAAGAAAATCAGGAAATTAAAGTCAACACCAAGTTAATTGTCTGGTTCACTTACCTGAAGCATCACTTATTCCATTTGAAGTAACTGCTACATTTCCACTGTTCGGCAAGTTATTCTGTCTCCCATGTACTGGAAGAGCCCAGAGTAAATATTGTTAGATTACCGAGTCTCAGTATTACTTAGGTTTGGGTCTGGGTCTGTGTAATTAATAGAACAGACCAGGGATGCCAAAAGGTTTCACTAGTGTGAAGTGCTTAAAAAAGCTAGAAGACATAGATATAACTGGTTAGGGTCCCAACTGAAGTAAACATCTAAAAATGTTTCTGCCATTGTACAGTTCTCATGTACCTTACTTTTTAGGTTTGATCTCTCATTCAATATTGTGATTACAACAAACTATCAGACCATCTTGCAAAGCTAATACTCAAAGTGGATGTCGTGAAAATACACAACTAGAGAGTAAAAGTCCGGGGGTAGCTCTGTTTTGGTTCTAACTCTTTTATTTATAGTATTTTTTATTTTAAATACTAATGAGTGGAAATTCTGTGTAAACAATGAGCTATGTTCTCTCTAGAAGTACATAACTCTGAATTAAATGGTTTTATTCCAAATGTCTGTATATCATTCTTAATATAATATTATTCTGTTGTTCTGTCATACTGTGTCAAAAAATTATAGTATTTAATATAAAATAATAAAATAAATGGTGAAAGATTACTAAGAGACCTGTATTAGTAGCAGAATGGCCATTGCCCACGGCCGAGGTGCTTAAGGTCAAGTTATTGTGCAGTTGAAGGTATGAACAGAGCACTAATCAGAGTCCAGCATTCACAAAGGAGAGCAAATCATGATGACATACACAGATCACCATTTGGAACACAATTGAAAAACAGAATAAAGCATCAGTTGGAGAAGAATCTAAATACAACACAGCAAGGAGACTTTGGACCATTGTAAAAAGCGTTATATAAATACATTTGACTTGGCTTGATCTGCCAAATTATTGTTAAAAAAACAATTTAAATAAATTTAGGTTCTTTATTGTGCAACCATAATACAAAGCTCTGTTAAACGGCAAACCATTCGTGATGCTAAATGAAAGCATTTTATCGGTAGTAACAAAAGTTTAAATAATACATTTTATTAAATATGTGTCATTTAAGGTTCATAATACGTTCTGTGTAATTACGTGTTATATGAACTGGATGCTGTCCGAAGACCATATTAAATATACTAACACTGCAAACTATACTATATTATATAGCCACATATACTGTAGTTTAGTGTACATATACTGATTTATTTCATGTTAAACCTAACCACTACATATGGCACTACATATTGATTTTTGATTACCATTATATGATAATCAATTATCATATATATATATATATATGGGATTGACAAAATCATTCCACTCAAAGCTTTGTGCAGAACATTGTTTTAATCAACCTAGAAACTGTCTTTATGTGACAGGATAAAAACAAACAAATAAATAAATCTATGAATAAACTGATCAATGATCCACGTATGGTTATCGAACTACAGTGCGCACCTATATGCTCAGTGGAACTGAAGTAAAATGAGTGTTGTAAGAAGGAGGTATACCTAATTAATCTATATGTGTATTTTTTTCATAATGGTTAGTATTAGTAATACAAAAAAATATTACTTTTCCAATCCATTTTCCAAACCAGCTTAATCCAATAAAGGATCCTAGGTGGCACACATACACACTCTAATGGGAACTTGAGAAGCACTGACTTAACGCATACTTTTGGAATATCTAGGGAGAAAACGTGTACTCGAGGCACACAGGATCCAATCCCTATTAGAATTTACTATTAGAAATAGAATGATGGGGTCTGAAAAACAAGTTAAAATCAATAAAAAAAAAAACATAAATTAAAATTAATGAAATCTATGATCTATAAACCTATTGCAACTGGCAAAAGTTTTTGACAACAGACAATCCTATAGACAATCACACTCCAGTTCTCAAACTTACCATTGCATCGAAGAGTGGAGGTAGGACTGAAGTTGTTGGAGCAGGTGTGGTAGCCATAGTTATTATATGTACAGTCCAGATCATAACCTGATGTGGGAAAAACCTTGAGGATGAGTTCAACACAAACCTGTGTAACTAAGTGAGAGGTTTGTGTAATGTGTGTGTCCTACCTGGGACACTTTCTATGCATGTCTCCACACTGCGTTTCTTAGGTATTGGTAACGTATTAGTTGGAGAATGGGGAGGACTGATGCTACTGGAACGGCTTCCTTTTAGGAGTTTCTTCACATCATCCAACTCTGTCCCTAAACACACAATTCAATCTCACATATTCCCCCACTTATTCCAGAACTATTTTTTTCCATCCATGATATGCGGTGTATGTCTGAATCTTTAAGGTCAGAACCCAGGAAACAATGTACTTTGAAATTTGACAGTGGAACCATCAAGTGGCCAAATTACCATAAAAACTGCAGTAGAGCTGTCAAATAATTTATGGTCAGTTTGTAGCCAACCAAGTTTACAATTGTACTATGAAATTTGACAGTGGAACGATGAAGTGGCCAAATTACCATCAAAAAGTCATAGTAGAACTGTGAATTTATTGTCAAACGAAAAAAGTGTAAAATTTAAAAAAAAAAAACGTTAACATTAAAAATGTCAAGCAATTTACACTTTTACTATGAAATCTCACAGGACATTGTTTCCGGAAAAGAACTGGGCCATGTCATACATGGTGGCATCTGAAATCATAGTGTGGAATGGTGTACACTGATAATCCCACAATGCATTAGAAGTATTTTCATACACATTTTAGGTTTCGTTGTGGTTTAGGTTGTAATTAGTAATGGTTAGCGTTTCCCACAACTATTTTCGACAACAAAGCGTACTGTATACTGACATCTAGTGGAAGGTGAGGCACTCTGCAGTCTTGCTCTGATCTGACTCTCTGAAAAGATGAGAGTGATAGTTATTTATGTGTACTTATTCTCTTTTAATTTTTTAACTTTCACATTTACATAGTGTATTACTTACCTTTTGTCTGGGAGCGTCCCCTGGTGGATGTACTTGCAGTTGCTGAAAAAAGATATTCAAAGAAGGTTTCTATCTAGCCACTGTATAATCAGCATGAAGCAAAGGAAGTAGTAATATAGCATTATAAACAACATACCATATTCTTTCCTGGTGTATTCAGGAGAGGAATTACCACTGGAGCTTTCTATGTAAAAACACAGACAGAGTTATAATTCTGTGGGGGAATATGTGATATTGAATCTATATATATAGTGGGGGAAATGTATACATTATACATTCATTTATACATTGCAGATTTTGCATGTTTTCCCAACTACAAACAATGGAGATGTCTGTAGTTTTTATTGTAGGAACACTTCAACTATGAGAGGCGGAATCTTAAAAAAATACAGATTAAAAATCCAGAAAATTATATGATTTTTAAATAATTAATTTTATTACATGAAATAAGTATTTGACACAATAGAAAAGCACAAAGCACAAATATTTGGTATAGAAACCTTAGCTCAGACATTTCCTGTAGTTCTTCATTATTTTGCCGTGCAGATCCTTCAGGTTTTGGGCCATCTCTGGGCAACTTTGAGGTTAAGCTCCCTCATAAGGTTTTCTATTGGGTTCAGGTCTGGAGACTGTCTAGGTCACTCCAGGACCTTGAAATGCTTCTTAAGGAGCCACTCCTTATCTGCCCTGGCTGTGTGTTTCAGGTCATTGTCATTCTGGAAGACCCAGCCACAACCCATCGTCAATGCTCTTACTGAGGGAAGGAGGTTGTTGGTCAAAATCTCACGATACATGACCCATCCAGCCTCCCTTCAATACGGTCATCCTGTCCCCTTTGCAGAAAAACAACCAGAAAATATTATGTTTTAACCCCCAATGGTTCACAATTGAGAAGAACCAGAATTCCTGCTGGCAATCAAATGTGATTTCTTTGGATTTTTTCAAAAGTGTACCTACAATAAAAAATACAGACCTCACCATTCTTACTGGATTTTGATACATCACATTCTTATTTCATTTTGAAATATCCCCTAATTTTTGTGAGCAGTTTAGAACACAATATTACATAATCAATGTACATATGTTGCTGCACCTAACTGTTGCACATGAGAGTACATATGTATGTACTGTTTGTTCATCAATGTGAAGCTTTCAATGAACAGACTCAAGAAAACTACTGTTCAAAAGACACTTTGGGTGCACCTTCATATCCTCCAGAGCGCAGGGTTAGGCTGTTTGACCTCTGAGTAACTGGGGAAAAGTTTTTTGCACCACTCGCAGAGGAAGATGAGGTGACTCTTGTGTATCCACCACCTACAGGTATGACTGATGAGGACATCCCGCCACCAGAGGACAGGGCTGATGAGGAAGTGACAAAGTCCCCAGTGGATCTGAGCTGAGTAGATGAGTGGGGCTCAAAAGCACCAACAGAAACTTCACCTCCTCCAAAGAAATCTCCAGCTGTAATTTCGGAGGGGCCAGAAGGCACAAATGAGCCACCGGTCACAAATCTACTGCTTGAGCTTCCTCGTGAAGATGCTAGAGAGCAGATGAACAAATATAACAAAGTAAGTTAATGGATGGCTGTTGATCTTAGAAAGTGATGAACAAGAAGAGAGAAGCTTTACTCACAGGATATAGTTTCACTGCCACCTCCCCCTCCTCCTCCTCCTCCTCCTCCTCTGCTGCTCTGAGTAGTGGTCCTTTTTTCCACTGGCACTGCCCCTCCAGAAGTTAATCCAGATCCAGAACTAGAGCTCAGCATTCGCTGAGTGCTTACTGAATTACTGTTGCCCTCTGAGGTTACAGGTAAAGAAAATATAGGTACAAATAATATGTTACTCAAAGCATTTGAATTGTATACTGTTTTTACCCTGCCCCTGTCAACTTACTTCAATTATTTAAAAAGTGGGCAACTACTAGCAGTGGAATTCTCCATTGTTTTATTTTGCACACACAGTGTTTTTGGACTCAAACCCTTTATCCAATACTTTACACAATGTATTACATAAATAAAGTGTTAATAAATAGATTTTTTTAAGTATTCAAAAAGGCGTTGGAGACAAATTTGTGGACAAAATACAAATTCATTATTTTACTGTTTTTTTTCACAGGTTATACTAGTGGATTGGAATAAGCATTTATACTTACTTGGTGGAAGGGATGTAAGCCTTGTGGTAGTCACACTCCCTGTAAATTATTTAAAGAAAGAGTTTAAACAGTAAATTAATTCTTTAGCTGGTGCACTGGTTAGAGCAGTTCAGCATCTCTGGTTCAATCCCAACCTTGAACTTTGCTTGTGGGGAATTCCCATGTCCTTCCTGTGTCTGTACCTGTGGGTTTTACTCCAGGTACACTGGTTTCCTCCCACATGCATTAGGGTAACTGATTACACAAAATGGTGCAATCTGAATATGTAACCTTGTGTAAAATAGCTGTTGTTTCTGAAAGTACCAACTTCTTTGGAACGTGTTGCAGGCATCAGATTCTAGTGAATATTTGCAAAAAATGATTATGTTTATCCATTTGAACATTACATATCTTGTCTTTGTAGTGTGTTCAATTGAATATGGGTTGAAAAGGATTTGCAAATCATCATATTCTGTTCTTATTTATGTTTTACACAATGTCCCAACTTCACTGGAATTGGGGTTGCAGTTTGCTGAAGGTTCAATATCACATATTCCCCCACTTATTCCAGAACTATTTTTTCACCCTTGATATACAGTGTTTTTTTGTCCGAATCTAGTTAGTTCTAGTAATATTTCTGTTGTCGGAACCCAGAAAAAACTGTCAAGAAATTTACACTTTTACTATGAAATCTCAAAGTGTATTTTTTTCCTGGAAAACTGTGCCATATTCTCTAGATTGTGTATTCTGCCTTTTTGTAGTGGCCTCTGAAAGCATAGTGATTAATGGTGTACTCTGATAATCAAACAATACATCATAAGTATTTACACATTTATAGGTTTAGTTAGGTATAGTAATTTAGGTTGTACTTAAGAAAATGGTGTTTTTTAACAACACACACAGTTCGTTACACAGACACTGGGATCCTTTAGGCATTTCAGTTGGAATAAAACCCTTTTTTGGAATGTGGGAGCAAACCGAAGCACCGGGTAAATTATGTACAAAATTATTTTGTGATGAATTATGGTAATGATGTAATTTGCAACCTCTGTTAATGTAAATGAAATAATGGCATATCAGTTAGAATTTTAGACAACAGAAACACCAGTCAATTATCTGGAAAGGTGTCAAATTTTATCCAGTAGTTTATGCTAATATCCAGTATGTACATGACAAGGTGCATAAATATTAAAGTTCCTTCTTACAGAGGTTGCATAGTTCTACATTCTTAAAGCTCTTACACAATTTATATCAAATGAAGGGTTCAAAACTATTCTAACCTATTACAAAATTGTTTTCACCTTTCCCTGAAGCATCCAGTCCTCCGTCTGTTTTCACAGTCTTTGCACTGATTAAGCTATCCATTCCATGTTAACTGCTGTATGAAAATAAAATAAACAAGTACAATGTCCAGTATAAACATCAATGAAAAACATCCATTAATCAAGGCATAAAAAAACTCTTTGCAATTGTTGTACAGTTTTACCACTGTTGAAAAAGCTAGACTATCCTTGACAGCTCCCTGTTTTAATTATGGCATCAGTGGTTCCTAAAAGTTCACTTAATAATACAGGTTTCAGCATGATTCATCTCCTCAAGGCAGCATATCTCTGAAAATCTCTAAATGAGTCTCTTTTAATCTTGAAACCTACACTGTGGAATCTGTGTAAAGTTAAATAGGCACACACTAGTGCAGTACTAAATTACATTTTATTGCTGTATTTAAAAAAAAACTAACTGGACCATGAATGGGAGTAAAGATCAAATGATTTTTGATCATACAAAATAATCCTGAGAAAAAATGACACTGTAATATATTACAATTATGAATTATTACGAGCCCAAATCAGAAAAAGTCAGGCGTTCCTTAAATTACTCAAAATACTTTGAACTCAAGATATTTCATGTTCATTTCAGTTGATAATAAACACATTTTATTATTTTTGGGTCTGCAACACATTTCAGAAATAGTTGGGAAAATTTAGGAAAATTTAGACCTAGTAATAGGATTTTTTAATGATGTGAACAGGTGATGTCAACAAATGAGGATTTGGTACAAAAGCAGGATCCACCATTCACCAATAGTTGATCAAAAACACTTTTTGACAAACCATTTTCATGCTACAAAGGGAACTACATTCAAAAATGTCACCTAACACATTTACTGTGCCAACAATAGACCTTATGTTCACACTGTGTAAATATGCATTGTGTTCACATGAATCAGTGTTCCAGATATTTTTTGGAATAATTGACACTTTGTGCTCTGGACCAAAGACAAGCAGGACCATGTAGACTGTTATCACCCAGGGTCTTTCATGGTATGGGTCAGTGCCAGTGCTCTTAACAAAAATTCTCTACTTCTCTGATGGCAGCATTAATGCAGAAAACACAGATTTTAGAGCAACAGAAGCTGCCTTCAAGATGATATCTTTTCCAGGAACATCCATGTATTTTTACAAAATAATGCAAAAAAATCCAAAAATGTTAAGATTTAAATATGTATATATTTCCAATCTTTCTTTCCATTTTTGAGCATGCAGACAAACTGGATATCCTCTGCCCACATGTGCTCCTCCAAGAGTCTACCTTTATTCCTCAAATCCTACAAATTGGCATTCTATCTAGGGTGGACCTCTACTTGGGGGCGGTGAATTCAAGGCTATAATCAGGATTTAAACATCTCTAGTAGAACTGCATAGAGAAAATATGGTATAGTGAATGAGTGTTGAACTCACTTTTTGGAGGTTAAAACTAAATGTAAAAAAACTCTAAATGTGTGAAGAGTCACTGGGGAATCAGTACAACCCATTCTATTGTTAAGTACCATTCTATTGTTGCTGGAATAGTAGAGCTTACTAACTAGATGGGTTGTCCACACATTTTAGGTTATATAGTGTATTTCCTAACAGACACCTAAAGAAGATTCGAACTCCAAAAATGCAGCAGTTAGGCACAGAACCTGGACCCAGAATTCTGGAGCTGTGAAACGACAGTGCTAACTACCAAACCACTGTGCTGTCCTGCTGTACTGCCACTTTATTCAAATCAATTAAGGCTCTTTTTTTAAACATTTTCATTCATTTTAATTTGTACTATGTCAGTTTACCAGGTGATAAAGAAAGATTTGTCCCCTTTATGTTGGATCTAAACTACAAAGTCCAAATAAAATAACCTTTAATTAAACAAGCATTTTAATAACAGTGCAAAGTGATTTTGTGATGTAAAAAATGTAAGAAATATGTCAACAGACTTTCTAGTGTGTCTTCAAATTACCAAATATATACCAATAATTACCAAAATGTAAACTCTTTCAAAGGGTGAATGTTAAATACATAAACTTACACATAATTAGACAAAGCATCACTTGCCTAATTGATCTAAAAATTTCAATATAAGAAATAGTCATCAGATAACACATACTGCCGAAAATTAATTATTGCGTTTATTGTAACAATACTAATAATAATCCTATTCGCCATAGAATCTAAGTTTAAATAAAAGTGAGTATTTAAAGGGGAACCAAAAGAGAATGCCAGGTTAGGAATGCTGAAAATGCACTGATCATGAGTGTATAACATGAGTAAGAGCAACAATCCTCAATAATTTTAAATATTTAAAACGTAGATATCATTTACTTTTATTGTATTTGATAAAGTCAATTTAGATGTATTACAAATATCGCCTATTGCTATAACAACATCTAGCAGTAATGATTCAAACTTTTGCTCACCTGTAGCCTCTCAATGAAGAAAAGGCTTGCACAGTGCTCCTGCAAACAAGTTTCTTCTTTCTGAGAAAAAATTCACGGTCATTCATGATGATGCAAGAAAGAGAGAGAGTGAGAGAGAGAGAGAGATCCTGAAGGAACTGAGGTAATTCTGGTAATGAGGTTTTACCTTTAACAACTACAACCTTAAATTTGAAAAGCGTTGTAAGAGAATTTTAAAAATACAAATTGAAAGGAAGAAACAAAGAAAAAAAAAGCGTTCCTTAAATTTCTATTTTATAACAGACAACATAAACCCGAGATAGTTCATGTTATTCTGGTCAAGTCCATTTAATAAACATCCATTCCTGTATTTCACGCCTGCAACATGTTTCAAAAAAGTTGGGATGGGGGCAGTTTAGAGCTAGTAATTAGGTAAAGAAAATCCCTAAATAATGGTACAAACAGGTCATGTTAACAGGTGATTGTAATCATTATTTTGTATGAAAGCAGCTTCCAAGAAAGGCTGTTGCCATTGAAGTGCAAAGATGTGAAGAGGATTCCAGTTTTTCAACAAATGCATGAGAAAGTTGTGTTTAAAACGGATTTTTTTCGTAGAGACTTCAATATTTCTCCCTTTACAGCACATAACATCATTAAACAATTCAGGGAATTATTTCGTTTTTAACCTCATTACCACACCTAAGCTGTCCATTCCTGAAATGGCAAAATTGGTGTTTATTAATAAATACTGAAGTTGACAAGACAAAACATACCATTTTTGTAATAATTATTCTTTTAATTAATTTTTTTTAATATATTTATAATTGTTTTAATTTAAAGATTAAAAAATAGAATTTTATAGATAGATAGATAGATAGATAGATAGATAGATAGATAGATAGATAATTAATATATAGATACAATTCTTATTATAAAAAATCTTAAATTATTATTATTATAAAAATAATTCTTGAATAAAACAATACAACAAACATAAATAAATATGCAAACATACTAAAGAATTCTTTACCAGTTAATGCCTACATATGCGTGATTAAGAAGGTGATGAACCATAGTTGCTTATAACTTATGATTTATGACTCAAAATGAAGTGAAATGTTTTCTTTATAACATAACCTCAGGGACAGCTATAAATCTTATCTGAACAGTTGCGCAAAGATTTATGATAAAATAAGTCTCTATGCGCATTTTGATTTGCACAGCCAGGAGTCGAAAATGGGTTTCGGGAGCTGGGAGACAGCAGCCCTAAGTTAAGGTGTGAATTTTCTAAAAGAATTATATGGAGAACTTTGTGGTATATGCTTTGATTGAACAATGATTGGCCATTATCTGAATTTCCATCATACAGTGTGGGACTGTGGTGGTACAGTATATAATTATTGCAGTTTCTCAACTGCTAAAACACTGAACCCTGTTATCTGAACCAAATTCTCAGTGCCCTGAACCCATTTATTGAAATGGTTACCCTTTTGGCAGAACCTTAAGCACTTTTCATCTAGTAAGACATAACTTGCCAACATATTTTCACTCACTAAAACACATTTTGCACTGTGAAACTCAAATAAAGCACAGGTGTCACAACTTTTGATTGACTCGAGACCTGATTTGACAACATTGTTTGGTTTGAACTGTTTTGGTCAAAGAAACCTTGGGAGGATGAAGCCTCGAAAAGGGAACCAAACCTCCTTAGGAAGACAAATGTTGTATGTATGAATTAAATTAAATGATCTGAATAATACATTCATAACAATCATTTCAAAACACAGTAGCTAAATACACTCACTGACCGAAAAGGATTTATGAAATCAACTTAACCTTCATATGTATGAATATACAGCATGTAAGTGATTACAACATTAGAGTGAAATATATATTATTATTTCGAAAAACTGTACAAAAGAAAGGGGACTCAAGTACCCTGCTGGGTTGCCTTTAGCTTCAATACATGATAAGATAGAGTTGGTCATGGGGGCATACATATTCTGTGTGGTATTGTGTGTGGTTATGCTCCTGACCAGTTGGAAGCCCTGGCCTTTTAATGAAGTCCTCCAGTTTTGGAACGCTAGATAAAACAATGAGACCCTGTCAACAATTATTTGCTTTTTAGCTCAAAGCATGGTGGTCTTGGACATTGAAAGAAAGATGATACAAATGAAACAAATGATAATAAATTAAAGTAAAAGTATTTATGTAGCCGATATGGCATTTAATTTTAGACATGTTGAGAAATGTTGTTTGTGCTAGGGATTAAACATGTTATGGTATGCTTGGCTGAGAAAGTACAACAGTGGTGCCAGCATGCCTCAAGCCTCAACACTTTGTTCCTTAGGCAAACTTTTACACATATAAAGCTGCTTGGTACTTGATATTTAGTTTGGCACAGATATGGATTTCTTCCAGCAGAGTAAAATAGGTTATAAAAACAAATGCTTTGAGCATTTTTACAGCTGTAAAAAAGACAGAAATATTTCTGATCTTTGTCAGGGCAGAGTAGGAATGAGAAAACAGTTGACTTTTTAAAGCGAGGTGAGAGCCAAGTATAAGAGCAGAAATCAAAAACACAACTAATATATTTGATCATTTGATTGATCATGATACAATTGATCTGAGATTAGATAGCCCAGATGAAGATATCTGCTATACACAAATTAGTCTGGATTACATGTAATCTACCATGGGTAACGCTTGTACAAGAGTTCCATTTTGGACCATGTGCAGTCCTGCCAGACAAAATGTGGCAAAAATGGCAAGTGTGGACCTTTTTCAGTTTTATGTTAGGATGTCTGTGATAGTACGTTTCTGTAACTTCACTGTTGTCCTAGGCTTGCTCAATTTGGGATCGGCCTTTTAAGACAATATAATATTGTAATGCTGCTTTGAGACAATGAATCATTGTAAAAAGCGCTATATAAATACATTTGAATTGAATTGAATTGGACACATGTTTTATCCTTGCTTATCTTGGTCAGAGTTGGTGTGGGGCCTAACATCTAACCTAGTTAAAAGAGAACACCAAGTGGTCAATTGTTCTCGTGTGATTGTGAAATTTGCTACCAAATAATAGTGTCTGGCAAAGAGTATATGCATAGATATGCACTCAAAGTAAAGCCACATGGACAGTGGGAGGACAAACTCCATAGAGTCCAAGGTTGGAAACAAACCAAGGATCTTGGTGCTGTGAGGAAACTGCATTAAACACCGTGCTACAACTTTAATCTAGGTACTCTTTATTTCTAAACTTACTTTCCATTTGATCAATTCCTCTTACCATATAGAAGCACTTTATAGTTCTACAATTACAGACTGTTTCTTACAGAAACTGACTTACAGAATTTCTATGTATTCTTTTTAGTAGATAGTAGACAGTCCCCTTACACTGTTGTGTAATGGTCAGGGCCCCCACAGAACCACCACAAATCAGGTATTTGGGTGGTAGATCAACACTGCATTGACACTGATGTGGTGGTGTCTTAGTATGTGTTTTGATGGTACAGTATGATCAGACGCAGGAGTCCATTTACTCATTGTGCTCTTTATTAGACATCTACCTTATTGCTCCATTTAGTAGATAGTCAGAGACAGTAGCTCTGCTAGACAATAGGATGATGCCTCCAGAAACCAGGCGACTGGACATTTTTGGTTGGTGGAGATATGTCATTTTCCCTTTTGGAATACAAGGGTGTCCTGTGTTTTTTGACTCACGCTGTAGTTATTGGCGTACTCCTGACAAATGTAATGAAAATCATATGAACAGAAACAAATGTTTGCAAAATGGTTAGAGGCAGTTTTAACATTAAACTACATTTTTTGAATCAACCAAATATGTAAGAAACATGCTCGTACACATGAAATAGCCTATGAAAAACCATAGCCTGCAGCTTGTTTATCAGCTTTATGTAACTGGAAGACTCTTCGGGAAAGCAGGTCTGTATCTGTTTAAACTTGATATGCAGGTGTACGGGGTTGGGGGCGGGAGGTGTTACCTAAATCTAACCTCAACCTCACTTACCGAAACCAGGTTCTTTGTTTGTTTTTTCATATGAAAGACAGAGAAATAATTTAGATCTTTCCGTGATGGATTTGGTTCTCACAAAGTTTTCTAAACTTTGCAATACTTAACTTTGTCACACACTCATACAAACTGCATCACCCTCCGTCTCTGTCTTAAACCTAGTATCCTAAATCAACTCTTTTGGCTTTTTCTTTGGTTTTTCACAGTTTTTTTGTAATCAAGCAGTTTAAATGGCCATCACAAGTCAACTGCATACATTTCTTATAGTTCTGATGGCATTTAGTCATACAAATAAATACACACTCACACATAAAAACCTTTTGCTTCTTGAGTATGATGGTGATAACACCTTCAAGGAAGACCGTGAAAAACAAATGCCGTCTTTCAAACTTGCTGACACGTGCTGTTCACCCCAGTCTAAATAAATCCCTGCTTCAGAGATTAAGAAACTTTTTTTTTCTCTATGTTTGGTTATCCATCTCTTACCAAATACTGTGTATTTGTCTTCTATAAAGGTAGATTGGCTTCTACCAGTTGCTGGCATATAGGAACATTTATTTATATCAACATGTTATCTGTGTGAGAATTTTGCTGTTTGAGACACTGAGACAGTCAAACTACTATATGATGACAATAACTATTTTTTTAAATTTAGATTTATAATTGTACCCATCATTTATTATTCAGTAGTAATTTTTGGAGTTCCTACCAAGTACACTCACCGCCCATATTGAACTGTATACTCATTTCGCACATTACCAACAAACGCCAGCAGAGGCCAGACTACTAATGTTTATTTGTACTGATTGAACCGATTAAAAACAGGTGGCTCAAACACGCAATCGTTTCATAATCTTTTCTACCTCACTTTTCTGCTCCTCTAAATCGCTTTAAGAGTGTGTGGTTCGTGTAGAAGATTTGAAGGCAGAATGTGGTTGAAATTGCTTTTGGGCCTTTTGCTTCAGGGATATGTAGTAAACCTGTTGCCCTTTGAGTATGATGATGATGGTGGTGAAGAGGATCGAAATTGGAGAAGTTTTGACGACACCTATGTGGAAAACTATGGAGAACAACTGGCAAATTTTAAACTTGCTGGCACTCCATGTCCACCTCATAATTTACCTCGGTCTCAACGAATCCTTGCTTCAGATGTCAAGAAACCATTATTCAAACCGAGCAGGAACACCAGACCATTGCCTGATGTGCTGAAGTCCATATTGCTGCCATTACCTAAGAAACTAACAGCAGACTCAAGCGATCCAATAGAACCAAGCAAAATAGAAGTTTTGTGTCACCTAGACCGGATATATGTGAGAGTTTTGAAGAATTTGTTTATCAAACCAGATGCTGGAAAGTATCTCAAAGAGGGGACTTGCTATGTAAATCAAGTTACAGCTACACATTACTACTTTCTGTATCCTCTCAATAGCTGCGGAGCAAAACGTGAGGTGTGGTATTGATTGAATTTAACAGTACATACATTGCATTCATTGAGGTCATTTGCCTGAATGAAGCTCTGTTTGCACAGGAAAATCAAGACCGTGTGACTTATTCAAACACACTTGTATATGAGCCAGTTGAAGATGGTGTAATTGCTCGGGAAACGCCATTTACTGTGATCGTGGAGTGTCAGTACAATAGGTTAGTACATCTTTCAACACGCAGCTACATAAACTGCTTTCAGGAAGGCTGACTATATTTGCTTTATAGGCATCATCGCTCCTACAGTGTTGGATTCCGTCCTCAGGTTGGAGGGGGGACGCTGTTCTTGAGCTTAAATGCTGGGGTCTCTCTCACACCTGTAGATGGTAAGCAGACAGAATGTATTATAGAATTGTGTGGTTGTAACTGGTGTGTGTCATCTGTTGGATCTGATGTTTAGACAGTGTTTGATCTTGTGTACTACAAGCTATATTGAAGTGCTTACAGTAAAAACACAAAGTGGTGGCTGCAGGGAAATGACATGCTTCCTTTGAATTTTCATAGAGCATTGGAAGCCTCTTGCTGAGTGGCAGAGTTTTGTTATTGGTCAACCCATGTACTTCCTGGCCAAGGCTCCCCACACACAAAAAGGGAAGAAAGTTTACTTGAGAAAGTGCTACATCACTCCTTCTCAAGCCCCTGATTCTACACAATCGTACACTTTGTTGGACAACTATGGGTAATGAAGCTATCAAGTTTGTGTTTTTTGTGTTTTTGCTTCAGTGTGACCTTGATTCCTGCATTTAGTGATGTTTAAACGTTTGGTGTGTAGATGCATGGTGGATGGTAAGAACACTTCCCAGTCCAGATTTTATCCCAGTGGTCCCAGAACTATAAAGTTCTCAATTGGGGCAATTCTGTTTAAGGACATGATGTCTCAGACAGCAGGGAAGAAGGTAAATGCAAATCAAGGCATCTACACTCATAATGCCCGACATGTACTATATGTGGTATTATGTCTGTATGAAGCAGGTTGCATATCTCATGTCTCAATCTAGTCTGTGCTATTTGGAGTATCATGAGTCCAAATATATAACTTTTGTTATGTATCTTTCCACAGACTATGTTCATTCATTGTGAGATAAGTCTTGGTCCCATGAATCCATCTCCAAGTGCAAAATCCTGTTCATACAAGGCAGACACTAACCAGTGAGTTGAACCACATTAACTTTCCAAATGCATTTTATAGCAGTTAAGAACGTGCCTAAACTATTGATTTATTTCTTGATCTCTAGGTGGTCAGAGTTATCTGGCAATGATTCTGTTTGTGCCTGCTGTGAGGCAGTCTGTCCTGATCCAGAGCCAGAAGGTCAGTGAATCCTGGAACGTATTGCATTGTTTCAGTGGTGCAGCGGTTAGCTCTGCTGCCTCACAATTTCAGACGCTTTGGTCCAGTTCTCTGTCTATGTGGAGTTTGCATGATGTGTCCATTGTTTCTCCTACACATTCTAAAGATATGCTTTGGGTCAGTTGTTTGCTGAAAAGTGCAGTGTTGGAGTAGTGTCCCAATGTGGATGCATGTGCTGGGCAGTGGACTAGTGCACTGTTTGGGGTTAGGTGGCACTGACCGCTTTGTGTTTTTATACAGTGACTTCAAGAATGATCTCCAGCAATGCTTGGGAAGTTGAGAAAGAAGATGAGAAACCTGCACTACGGCGCTTTGAGCCTGAGGAAGCAGATTTGGACCACTCTGAATTTGACCTGTTTTGGGACACTACAGATGACTGGACGGTCTAGTTTTTACTGACTTCATACTGTACCTTGCATAATAAACTCTCCTGCCTGTTCATTAAATCTAAAATCAGGTTTGGCAACTTGTTCTTTAGCCATCCTGTGGGTGGCACAGCTGTGCAGTGATTTATGCTGTTAGATAGTTAATTGGCTAGACTTGCATTTCTAATGTTAAGCCTTGTCACAGTAATTGTGTACATTTGTAGGACTAATTTGAATAATCTAATTTTGTAATCATGCTATATCTGTGTCTGGTGCAGTTTTTCTCTCACATGCCACTACTGGTGGAAAAAATAACCACTTTAGAGGGCAGAAATGTATCATAAAACATTCTACTCACAAACTCAGACTGGCTTCATGTAGCCAAGTCGGCTCTCCTAAAATGTTTTACATGTAGATTTTAAAAGGCTGTTAAGTTCCTCAGTATCAGTTGTGAGTTTTAAGGAGGGACAGAATTTTAAGTGAGTTTGGTGTTTCCAGGCAGTCTCCCATCCAAGTTCAGACCAGGCCAATCCCTGCTTAAGTTCCAATATCAGGCATTCTCAGGATGGTACAGTGGTTAGTGAGAGGCTGGTTCATTATCGTCCTTTTTATATATTTATATTTATTTATTTATATATAGATAAAATATCCTAGTTTCAAACATTTTTGCATGAACTTGGATTAATTGGATGGCAAACTGCAAAGTGCCTAAGTTCTATATACATCACTATTTGAAGTTCAATCAAATTAATGTTCAAATAAAACTGTTATATACTATACTACTCACAAAAATTAGGGTGTATATATATATATATATATAATGTGTGTGTGTGTATTATACTCATGAGATGAGTGTTAGCCATTTCTACTGCTGGAAAATGAATTATTGCAAACATATGTGAAGTGTCTATTCGGTTTTATATGCATATCAGTGTACTACATTTTTAAAGAACACTTACTCTATTCATGACAGAGTTTTACATATATATTGTTTATTTAAAAAAATTAGGGGATATTTCAAAATGAAATATTTATTTATTGGTAAAACCGATACAGTTATACTTTAAGATCAAACTGTGAAAGTCTGAAATGAGTTGTATAACTTTCTGCGACTCAAGACACAACTCGCGCTAGCAATGTGATGCTATTAAAAAGGCCGCTAAATGGCGGTGATGTGTGTAGTGTGTATAAGTTCCACTCCTATTTAAACTGTATAGTGCATTATTTCACAAAATGTGTTTTCTAAAATGGCATTTAATAACAAATGATTTATGCATGTGCCTGCTTTTCTGATTAGTTACAGACACTCTGTATAAAACATTGACTACAGCTTTGTTGCGTATACCAAATCTTGAGCTGACTGAACCAATTAGCAACAGCTGCCACAATTAGTAACAATTGCTTCATAATCACACTTAACACACGTACCTGCTATAAATAGCTTAAGGGGTTAGTAGTGTGGAAAATTGAGGCAACATGTGGTTGAAAGTGGCACTGGTGCTCGTGCTCCTGATGTACAAGGGAAATGCCTATCCTTTTGTTCACGATGAAGCTGACCAGGATTGGAGCAATGTTGAGACTATTTCAACGGCTAACAATGAGGAGACCATGCCATCCTTTAAAAAAACTGGCCCTGTCAGCCATGTTCTAACACCATGTCCACCGCTTAAATTGCCTGAGTCTATGCGAATTATGGCTTCAGATGTCCATCTGCCTCTCTTCAAGCCAGACAGGACCAACCGACCTTTGCCTGATGTGCTGAAATCCATGTTTTTACCATTGCTCAAGAAACCAGAAGTCCTCTCCGGTCCTAAACAGAAAAACATTGAGCTTCTGTGTCACCTTGACCGTATTTATGTGAGGGTTTTGAAGAGTACGTTCCTTGATCCTGGTGCTGGGAAGTTTCTTAAAGTGGGAACGTGTGCTGTGAACCAAGTCACAGCTCAGCACTACTACTTTCTGTATCCCCTCAATAGCTGTGATGTTCAGCGTCAGGTAGGCCTATGCTTATTGCTCTTGTGCTAGGAATTGATGGATAACTAAATCGGCGAGGATTATTATATCCTCCCCTAATGGTTCTGCCTTCCCTTTGTAGGAAACTGAGAATGCGGTCACGTATTTAAATACCCTCACCTATGAACCGGGTGATGCGGGCCTGGTTGCTCGGGAAATGCCATTTTCTGTGAACTTACAGTGCCGCTACAACAAGTTGGTATCCCCTTCTAAACCATGTGACAATAACTTTGACCTGCTTTCAGGGATGCTAAAGCTCTAATATTCCTTACAGGCATCACCGTTCCTACAGTGTTGGGTTTCGTGCTCAAGTGGAAGGGGGAACTGTGTATTTGAGCTTGAACTCTGGAGTTTCTCTCACACCTGTTGATGGTGAGCACCCCGTTTGTGGGTATTGGTTGACTGCCATGCTTGCTTATTGATTTGAATGTTGATCATAGTTTAAATTAAACTAATTAGTTAAACGTTGCCTGTTGGTCATATGAGGGTGGAGGTACTAAAATGGACTGGTAGACTTTTTGGGTTGTACTTTGCACTACGTTAGGGGTAATGCATGTAAAGATGTTAAGATGACTTGGGTTTTTGTCTATTACAGAATCATGGAAACCTTTAGCCAATTGGCAGACCTATGTTATTGGTCAGCCTATGTACTTTGTGGCCAAGCTTCCCCATAATCAGGAAGGCATGAAGGCTTACTTGAGCAAGTGCTACATTACTACTCTTCATGATCCTGAATCCACACCCAAATATACGGTGTTGGATAACTATGGGTAACTAAACTGTGAATGTAATCATCCTTGAGCTTGATGCCTGGCCTTATTAGTAACTTGATGTCTGCGTAGATGCATGGTGGACAGTAAGAATACACCCCAGTCCAGATTCTATGCCTGTGAAGATAATACAACGGTAAAATTTTCCCTGGGTGCCTTTATGTTCAAAGACATGATCTCCCAATCTCCGAAAAAGAAGGTAAATCAAGAAAGGGTAATTTGCATCGGTCACTACTTTGCTTGTTTGGGGGTGACATGCTTGCAGTGTTGAGGGGATATTTGGTGCACACCTTCATGCTTTGTTTTTCAACATTTGTTGCACAGAACATGTTCCTTCACTGTGAAGTGGCTCTTGGTCCAAATGTGCCAACTCCAAGCACAAAATCCTGTTTGTATAATGCAGATACAGAAAGGTGAGTTGAGCAATAATGGTAATAATGCTGTGCCCCCCCCCCCCCAACTCTCCCTCCGTCAGTTAACCATTTGTGTTTTAGGTGGTCAGAGTTGTATGGTGAGGACTCTGTCTGTACCTGTTGTGATGCATCCTGTCCTGCTCCGGCGCCCTCAGGTCAGACAATGCCTAGATGTTCTGATTAGTGGTTAAATCTAACCACTGGTATGTGATGCTGTAGTTGTAATTATAGATTGCTGATTTTGGTGAATTTGATCTTCTCTAACCCCTTCCAGTGCCTACAAGAGTGGTCACCAGCAATGCGTGGGCACTTGAGGATGAGAAACCTGCACCAAGAAGTTTCGATCCAGAGGAACTGGATCTAGATCACACTGAATTTGACCAGTTCTGGGACACTGACACGGCTGTTTAGCTTAATTTGAGTCTTATAATAAACAAAGGCTCGCGTTCAATCTACTGGCGTCATTGTTTTCCTTTAATATTAATCTTTAGGTATTAGCTGGTCAGTCTTTCCACTACTATGGTGTTAAGGTACCTGTACTGGTAAGTAGTACCAAGGAGTGTTGTGTCCCAACTTCTGTACTGACACATTGGTCTCTGTCCTTCAGCTTTTTTTAATTCAATGTTCTGTCATTTCATGGAGCCTAAAATCCTTGCTTAATTGTAGACCTTTCCAATGAACTTTAGAACAGATTCTATTCCATGCAACGTTGGTTGTAATGGCCACTAGATGGCGCGGAATTAACAGTGTATGTATAGTGTATGCATTATTTTGTGCTAAAAGTTACTTTTAAAAACACATTCGTGTCATGAAAACCTAAATTGTGTTTTCAGATTGCGGTAAGTTTTAAAATGGCGCTGAGTCTGTAGGAAAAAAGCTTACAGCACCTGGTATTCCCAGGCGGTCTCCCATCCAAGTACTGACCAGGCCCGACCCTGCTTAGCTTCC
>JAUZST010025596.1:0-30827 GCA_034779995.1 Parotocinclus haroldoi | reverse complement strand
CCATTGCTTTCTCCACCCCTCCCCATTTATCCGGGCTTGGGACCAGCGTGCAGCTGTTTCCAGTTACACGGCTGGGGCTAGGGCACAAGTCAATGACAATTTAGAAACACCAATTAACCTAACACGTCTAACGTCTTTGGACTTATGCATATTTATGTTATACCACTAGATGGTGCTACAGCTTGTTTCCATGTAATCCGTATTTACATTGGGTGCACCACAAACCATCATACCAAAGACATGCTTAAATCAAAGTCATTGTGAACTTAAATGTATAACCCTCTCAAAAGCTGGTATTATTTAGAAATATACTTAGCAAAGTCAAAGCAAGTCAGATTTGTTTATATGGCGCTTTTTACAATGGAACAACGCGGAACAATTTGTAGATCATCATGGAATGTCTAAATCCTATTTCAAACTGAGCAAGCCTACAGTGACATTGACATGGAAGAACTCCCTAAACGTTATAAGGAAATAAATAACGTTGGGAGGATCAAGATTTAAAACGTGACCCACCCGCCCTGTGTGAAATGAATGATTCTTTTATTGTTTGATAAAGCATGAAATCAGTTCTGTATACGTATACATTTTATACATTGCAATTAATGACATCTCCCTAAATACAATAAACTGTAAAATACAACCCTGGAAATGTATTTAATGATACAATACAACAAAACAAGTCTAAATTTGATTGCTTTGATAAACACTTTCCCTATGTTTGTATCCTCTCTTTGCTTTATTTTCAAGTCATTCTAATGTCACTATTCATTTAACTATAACCATGACCTTTTAAACGGGTGTTTATTCATATGTGGTTTTTATCTTAATTTCATTTAAAGACTGTGGACTGAAATGTAAGGATTTCTGATTTACAAACCGATGATATAAACAAGACAATTAGAGTTCCCAGCAAGGTGAAGATAACATCAAAGCTCCACATCTTAGTTTGACACCATATTGCTTGGTACAAAATCACTAATGCATGATTTTACAATAGTAAATTTACATTAGCTAGACATTTATACTGCTTCAGATAGTAAAGCATTTGCCACTTTGCCATGTTGTGATCCCTTGCTGATGTGGTTCTATCAGCTGCTGTTGGATGGCAGTTCTTGATGCAGTTCCGGAATCACAGGCATTCAGATTAAGCTTTAAACACTGAAATTCTTCCAGATTACTTGAATTTTTAAATGAAATTTTGCAATCTAGATGACGAAAATACAAATACCTTCTAATTATTCTTCAAGGAAAATACTTTTAAACATTTCAAGACTTTCCTGGATTCTGCTATTTGACCAAAACGTGATTAGAATCAAATGCTGACATCACCTGTTAGAATCACGACATTATTTAGTTTTTATAAACTGCATTACCAGCCGTAAATTGCCCCCCCATCCTTTTTTTGGAACGTACTTTTGTTGGAATGTCTTTGAAATGGCTTGAAAATGGTGTGATATGCAGGAATGGATGTTTATTAACAATTTACATGACATTGGCCAGACAGAGGGTCATACTATCTACAATGAATAAGTGCATTTTTTTTTGTCCCAGCATTTTTGGTGTTGTAAAAAGTCCAGTGACGGTGTAATCGTATATGCTGTGTTCCAACGTGTTTTAGTGCAGATGAACCACACAGCGCTGAGAGCAGGAGAGGCTAAAGTTTTGTATGAAATATAGCTAGGACTGTCAGTATGCTGTGATGTTTTAAACTACGGCATTTTACTATAATTCTGTGCTATCCATCCTGCTTACATTCATAACAAATTTAAAAGAAATACTTTGAAGTGCTGCAGACCATAGATTATTGCATTGTTTGTAGCTGCATTGACTTTTCTCCTTTCAGTCCTTTAAAAATACCAGCATGTCTTGCTGGTCTAACAGTCTACTTCATTGTTCTGCAGCTTGGACACTGAAGAGTGTTGACTTTATTGCCACAAGTCTAATCCTGCTGTACATTTGATGAAAGGGGAGGCCGACCTGCAGGTGGCATGAACTTTGATGAAGCACTGCTGAGGGCCTGAATTGGTTCAAAAGTTGAAGTAGAACGTCCTGGCAAGCAAAACCTCAGGCTGGCACAAAGAATGCCCCAATTCTTCTCACACTGAGCATAGAACTGGTGGGCAATGGTGGCACGTAGCTCCTCACTGCAGTTCAGAAGGACATTCACTAGTTCTACATGAGGCCTGAAAACAGGACATGAAAGATAAGTCAATGTGGTAGAAAATTGTGAAAAATGATCATTCAGGCAAGCAGTAGTTTCTATGCTGGCACTGACAAAGCTATCTAATTCTTACATTCTAAATCAATATTATTTTCTGACTAAACATTATTTAACCACTTGCATTAAGGTTTGCACTTGGGTAGCACTGCCTGGTCCTGGGTTCAGTCCCAGGAGCTGTCTGGGTTGTTTCTGTGTGGAGTCTTCTGGCCCTCCCCATGTATGCATGAGTTTACTCTGGGTACTCCAGTTTCCTCCCACAGTCCAAAGACACAAGTGTTAGGTTAACAGACTACTCAAAATTGGCATTAACTTCAATGCATATATGTGACTAGTCTTGAGATCACCTTGTGTATAGATGTAACCTGGTGTTGCTGATTTGGCTACTGATGCAGATAGTGATGATAAATAACAAATAAATAAAAGCATTAAGGTTTTGTTCTTCTGATAAGAAAAACACATACCCCTTGGGGAACAGATCATGGAAGTAAATCATCTCCACCATGATGCTGACATTCTCCATGGCAGCCAAACAGAGGTTGTGTTTGATGTAGCACTCTCGCTGCAGCTGAAACACCATCTCTTTAATGACCACGCATTTGCGACTGATGCAGCTGAACTTGTGACGCAGTCCATGCGCCATGCACTTCAATGCATCCTTGATAAACAATTTGCCCTGCAGTGATGTGTCAATTAATTAATTATAAAAATGAATTTGCATCCCAAGTGATACCTAATCTAATGCAATGGAATAGAGTGATATTGTTCATAAAGCTATTAAATCAGTCACCAGTCACTTTATTAGGTACACCTCCTGCTTTCTACACTTACTGTTCATTTTACCAGTTTCAATTATCACGTAGATGCACTTTGAAGTTCTACAGCTACAGACTGTAGTTCATCTATTTTTCTACATACTTCATCCCCCTTTACTCTGTTCTTTAATGGTCTGGATCCCCACAGATCTGGTACTGGTTAAGTGGTGGGTCATTCTCAGCACTGCAGTGACACTCATGTGGTGGTGGTGTGTTGTGCTGATAAGAATATTTTTAGCTAACCCCACCCACATTTTTGCTTCCAATTCCACTCCACTGGAAATTATTTTGAACAAAATATAGTGACAAACCACAAACCAATGAAGTTTTTACAAGTGACAAGCTTTGTGCATCATCTACTTTGCAACACATTAATTGCTTTTAAAATATTTTATTATGCTTTCATATTTCCTCGCTGCCCACCTCCCACAGTATATGGCCCACCCTCCACTTCGGGAGACAGTGGATCATAGGATGACTAACTCAAACCATGCAGCAACCATTGAGTTGCTTTCTCTGACATTACATCTACAAGGTTAAGCAATATGGTAGATGTACAGTGTGGAAAATAAGCATTAGATACACGGTCGATTTTGCATGTTTTCTCATCTACAAAGTATGGAGAGTAATTTTTACTGTGGGTACATTTCAACTATGAGACAGAGAATAAAAATCCAGAAAATCACATTGTAAGATTTTTAAATAATTAAATAACATTTTATTGCATAAAATAAGTATTTGCTCACCTACCAATCAGCAAGAATTCTGGCTCTTACAGGCCCTCCTATTCTGCACTCATTACCTGTATTAATTGCAACTGTTACCTGTATAAAAGACACCTGTCCACACACTAAATCAATCACACTCCAACTCTCCACCATGTCCAAGACCAAAGAGCTGTCTAAGGACACCAGGGACAAAATTGTAGACCTGCACAAGGCTGGGGTGGGCTACAGGACAATAGGTAACAGCTTGGTGAGAAGGGAACAACTGCTATTACTATTACAATCATTAGAAAATGGAAGAAACACCAGGTCTCACCTCGTGGGGTAAGGATGATTCTGAGAAAGGTCTGGGATCAGCAAAGAACTACTTAGTCAATGACCGGAAGAAAGATGTGACCACGGTCTCAAAGATGACCAGTAGTAACACACCACGCCGTCCTGGATTAAAATCCCGCAGGGAAGGCCCATTTGAAATTTGCCAGTGACCAACTGAATGGTCCAGAGGAGGCAAGAGAGACGGTCATGCGTTCAGATGAGACACAAACAGAGCTGTTTTAGTATGAACTCCACTCTCCATGTTTGGAGGAAGAAGAAGAATGAGAACACCATACCAACCATGAAACATGGGGGTGGAAACATCCTACTTTTGGGTGTTCATTGCATAGGGGACAGGAATACTGCACCATATTGAAGGGAGGATGGATGGGGTCATGTATCACAAGATTTTGGTCAACAGCCTGAGTAAAAGCATTAAAGTTGGCTGGGTCTTAGTTTAATCAATTATGGAAACTGAAGCTAAAGTAAACCCGCACAGACATAGCGAGGACAGAAAATCCAAACAGGGTAAAGTCCAGGGAGCCACGGACCCTGGAGGTGTAGCAACTGTGCCACTAGGCCACCCGCACAGCGAGCGAACACAGCGTTGAAAAACTCCAACAGCACTGCTGTGTCTGATCCAAAACATATCGGCAAAACATACACTAACACACCACCACCACATCAGTGTCACTACAGTGCTGAGACCACTCCAATAGTACCTGACCTGTCGTGGCCCTGATCTTTTGAGAACAGAGTACAGGGGACTAACAAAGTATGTAGAGAAACAGACTGTAATTGTATAGCTCGGAATCAAAAAAGTCTGGGACAGTATGGAAAATGCAAAAACATGACAAACAAAGTGTTTCTTACATTAACTTTGACTTTTATATCCTTTGCAGACAATATGAACGTGAAATATTTTCTGTTTTATCTGGTCAACTTTATTTCATTTGTTAATTAACATCCATTCCTGGCTTGCAACACATTCTTAAAAAAGGTGTGTCAATGTAGAGCTAGTAATGAGGAAAAAAAATGATATGATTTCAAGAAGGCGATGTGCAACGACATCAAATGAAACAATGCAAATGTGTGAGAAAATTAATGAAAGTAAACAATATATCTCAACGAAAGATTGGAAATGATTTACATATTCCTCCCTCGACAGTACATAATATCATTCCATGAATATAGGGATATGCAGGAATATCAGTGTGTAAAGTCCAAGGGTATCGAGAAGCATCATTCAATAATGGCTGATAGAACCACATATGCAAGAGATACTTTATACTGTATACTTTATACAAACCATAATTAAGCACTGTAATGTGGACTTACATTCACAAATGCCACTTAAAACTTTACTGTGCAAATAAAAAGCCTCATGTTAACCATGTCCAGAAGCAGCATTGACTTGTCTGAGCTCACAGGCATCTAGGATGGACCATCACACAGTTGAAATGTTTATTGTGGTCAGATGAATCAGTACTTCAGATTTTTTTTAATGGGTGATGTGTGCTCCCGATCGATGAATGAATCATTCGAGATGAAAAGGACCATCCAGACTGTTATGAGCAACAAGTTCAAAAGCCAGAGTCTGTAGTAGTATGGGACAGTGACCTTAGCAAAGGTCATTTACACTTCTGTGATGGCAGAATTAATGAAGAAAAGTACACTGAGGTTTCAGTGCAACATATGCTGCCTTTAAGACATCATTCCAGGAACATCCAAGCCTCATTCAACAAGACAATGCAAAACCCCATGCTGCACACATTACAAAGGCATGGCTGCCCACAAAGAGGGTGATTGGTACTGGTACACTTTAAATGTGGTGAAAAGGAATGGCAAATGTAAATGTTTTATCGTCCCAGCTTTTTTTTAAATGTGTTTTTTTTGCCTAAAATGCAGGAATGGATGTTTATTAATAAATGAAATGAAGTTAGACAAAACACGAAATATCTTGGGTTCATATTGTCAGTCAAAGTAAATAACACTAAGTAAGAAACACTACTGATATGGGGTGGTAGAACTTCAAATTGTTTCTATATGGTAAGTGAAACTGATAGAATGTACAATTAATGTAAAAAGAAGGTAGTGTACCTAATATAGCGATCTCTCACTGTAGATGTGTTAGAGCATCTGTTATATGGGTACAGGCCATATGTTTTCCAAATGTCTACATTGTTTGTACAATTCTGCTTACATCTGCAAACAAATGTAAACATATGACATAAATTTCAGGTTAAATTTGAACTTTAATTACTATATTCTTTATAACATAGCCAGACCTGGGCTGCAGCTAGAAGCCATTGCATCTGGTGACTAATGTTAAAGTTACTTATCGTTTACCTGAGAGCTGAATCTGCCTGCATTTTGCAGGAAACTGATGCAGATCTGGTCCAGTTCATCCATCTCGCACGAGTTGTTGCTGAAGCACTCGAAAGTGCCGCAACCAACATCACCCGCGTTCACAAGACACCTCTGGATTTCCGCTGGAAACAGAAAGAAACGAGGCGTTCGTGGATAGGGAAGCAAAGCTAACCAAATATCTCTGGATTCCAAAAGTGTGCTTGTGAAATGTTAAGCTTGTGAAGTCATTACTCATAAGCTCACTGTAAATATATTTGTTCTAATAATGTAAAAATACATGTTGTCACAACAACCTAATTGGCCCCAAGACAAAAATTGTGTTGTGCCACCATTTATAGCATTTTTTACCAATCAACTTAAAATTTTACGTTCAGTAAACGAGCTTAATTGTTCTCAGTCAACTTCTCAAGGCCAATGAAAAAACCTGAGCTGGGAGTGCAACGGCACCAAAAGTCTAACTATTGCGCGTGCGTGAGACATTTTCTTTGTTTTAAAGACTTTGGTTTAATCTAAAGCAGCTGTCATACGCCTGCCTGGTGATGTATCTTACAACTGTTACATGTTAAAATATTTAATATTTATTACATGTGCAAATAAAATGCACTTATTTAGAATTTACGTTTGTTATGCTGTGCCAGCTGTTTAGTATATTCTGCATTTATTTGATACCGCATACAATTCAAATCTTGGTTAACTTTTATACTGATTATTAATTAAACTGAACTAAACACATGTAGTCGGCCCAATATAACGCCGATGTTTTTTGATGTTTCAGTAGTTTGTAGTTTCAGTGTTTGTTCCACGCGATGTTAGGATAAAACAAACCAAGTCATGTTAGATTTACCTGTATTCTGTAGGGATAGACGGCTTTTCTGAGTAAGCGACCTCTTTTGCGGTGCCTCATAAACGTGGGCTGAATCTGAGCCGTCCACTCGTTGCTGTACAATCAGAAGAACTATGGTCAGTGTCACATACATGTCTCAATAGTAAAATCAGATCGGAAAGCTAAAACGGAGAAGCTTCCATGCAAAGTGCCTTAATCCCAAAGGAATGAGCTAAAGACGACGTTACATCGGGTAGAGACGAGTGGCGCTGAGAACGATGGATGCTGATTATATTTATGAAAATTCCAGGGTTTGTTTAAAGCGTTGAGCAGGTGCCGTTTGTCACCCAATCACAGAGCTCACTTTCTGGGTTGTTCGCTTGTACTGTCCCACTCAACAGCACGCGCATGTCCACGCGCAGGATACTAAAGGATCTATAGACTGGCCAGGTGGCGCTATAGTCTAACAGTAACATTAATACAAGGAACCCTATGTGGGCTTTGTCATCTTACTTTATGATAGCACTCATACTGTTCTAAATTACGACAGATATATTTACAATCTTTATTTTTCATCCATCCATCCATACAGCACATTCAATAATAATTGTAAATATAATAAGTACTTCCAAACTTCCATCTTGGATTTATTATGGTAAGGTCCCTGTACAATAAAAATTGATGACAAACTATAGTATCCATATAATGTATGCTGTTGATGTTTGATGATAGAGACTAATATAAACACACACACACACACACACACACACACACACACACACACACACACACACACACACACACACACAAGTCAGTGCCAAATTAGAGACCAATTAACCTAATGAACATGTCTTTGGACTGTGGGAGGAAAACGGAGTACCCGAGTGAACCCACGCATTCATGCAGACTCCAAACAGAAAGGACCCAGGCCACTCCCCCCTGGGACTGAACCCAGGACCTTCTTGCTGTGAGGCAGCGGTGCTACCCTGTATGCTGTTGAAAGTAGTCTAATGTTATTTATTAAAAACTTAAAACGAACATTGGTTCTACAAATATTTAATGCAAAGCTGTGCAAACAGTTACAGAGTGGCAATGTGGCAATTCTGAGATCATTATAGCCTGAACTCCTTAACGTACAGACATGCTTTAAACACCGGTGTGTAATCATGTTGTGTGGTGTGTAATGAAACATCCCATAGAAAATGTTGACGGATTCAAACATGAGGCCAAAAAGTATTGGGACACAAAGCCATGTGTGTTGTAATTGCCACATTTCCAGCACTTATGGGGTTTTTCACAAAAATGACAGAACATTGTCTTAATGTAGCTTTACAGACATCAAGACGAAAGGCCTAGATAAGCAAGAATACAGCAACAGTGGCAAGGAAAATCTCCATAAAATTGAAACACTGGTAAGACTAAGACTCAAATAGTTACCCAACCTCCTTGGGCAGTCTAGATTGTATATGTAAGAAAAACTAAATGACCATGATAAATTTATGATAAAAACTTGAAACACAAAAAGATAAGATACAAGTAATGAAAAGATAAAATGTAATGCAAATATAATACATTAATATAATAAAACAACAAATATAATAAACTATAAAATATAATGCATAAACAAAGAAATATTATAAAACAAAACATATCTGTGAGATGCTCTGCATTATTTAGTCCAGTAAACAAGAGTCATTGTAGATTGTTGTTTCCTTCAACAGGTAATAAGTTTGGTGGCAAATCATCCTCAGTAGCAGGAGGGGGGTGTTAGTTAGGGTTCTCTGATGTGGAGAATGCAAAATATGTAGTTTGTGATGTTGATTCTATAAACATAACACAGATGTGCCAACAGTAGCATTCATGCACACTCTAAATACTGTAAATGGCCTGTGTATGTGAGTGAGAGAGAGAACAAGTGATAGTGTGCGATACCTTGAAATAGGGTGATGTTCTGTCGAGGGTGCACTGCCTTTCAATATGTATTTATTCAGAAATGTATTCATTCATTCTTATATCTGCTTAATTCAATTCATGGTAGCATGAGCAGTGCCTAACCAGCAACATGGGTTACAAACTGAAAAGGAAACCTGGTCAGAGCACCAAACCATCACTGGCAACTTCACTTGTGAGGCAACAGTGCTAAGCAATGTCTCACTGTGTCACCTGTTTGTGTGTAGCATCATAAATGTAGTGTTCTTAAATATTTGGGAATAAACGTTTCACATACTTTACCTTCTCTCTTCCACAATAACTTAACTGTACTACTGACCAAGCTCAAATTAGATCTACAAAAGTGGAAGCCTCTTGCTCTATCCCTGCTGGGTCAAATCAATGCCATAAAAATGAACATCCTGTCTAAATTTCTATTTTTATTTCAAATTATTCCTCTTTACTGTATCTAGACCATTCTTTAAAAAGTTAGATCAGGTCAAGGGTGAGCAAATTAACCTTACAAACATTCAAACATTCAAGACATATAGTGGTCTGGCCCTGCTTAACTTCTTATTTTACTATTGGTCAGTGCATATAAACAAAATATTGCATTGGCTCAGATCACCAGAAGTATTGTGGTGCACCTTGGAACTTCTATCTTTTCTTCTCTCCTCTCCTCTAGCATTGCTTTCCTCACCGCTTCCGCCGAGGGTCTCAAAGTTTACCAACAGCCCACTAGTAATATCTATGTTTTGTGTCTGGTCTCAGACATTTATCACTCCCTCCAAGTTAATGCCCATTCTGAATAATCATTTATTTATTCCTTAGTTGCATGATACTACATTTGTTACTTGGCACGATAGGGGTATAAAATGTTTCAACGATCTCTTTAAAGATGGTGTCTTTAGAACCTTTGCCGATATTTCTGCAGAATTTCACCTGCCTTCTTCGCATCTGCTTCATTATTTTCAAAATCAGGCATTGTGCACGCTCTCTTTTTCCGAGTGGTTTAGAGCTGTGGGAAAATCTGCTGCCTTTGAACCCTTCTTTAAAATCCTTCATATCCAAAGTGTATTTACGACACACAGGCTCTAAACAGGCTCTAGGTTTCACAGGCAGAAAGACTGTAAATTGACAGGGAGGGTAAATTGGGTGTGTCTGCTTCAGATTTTTGGTGGAATAGAGCCAGTGGGATGATACGCGAATGTGCACCTTGTGTGAGGCTTCAGCTAATCCAATTTAAAGTTTTTCATAGATCCACATATCAGGTGTCAAAATTGTACCCTAATGCATTTAACGACCGATGTGATAGGTGCTCAATGTCTCCTTGTAACCTAAGCCACATGTTTTTCTACATGTTTTCCAATCCAATATCTGAATGTTTGATGTCTTTAAATGCCCCCATAAATGCTCAATGTCATTTTGGTAAGGTGGCTGTGGAGGAAAGCCCATGATTGGTCTTCAATTATACTGCTCTAAAAATTAGTGAATATTTAAGTCTCAGACTTTTGACCCCAACTGTATAGTCAAAATTTTGGGAATGAATGAATGAAATATATAAAAACTAGGGTGTTGTGTGTGTGTGTGTGTGTGTGTGTGTAGCCACTCCAGTCATGTATTTGAATGACTGTGAGGCTGGGCACAGACATTGTACAATAAGCTCTGGCTCACAACTGGCCTTACAATTAATCTCAGACATGTGTGATGGAATTAAGTTCAGGGGGCTGTTCAAGCTAGCCAAGTTCTTCAGCTATTCTTTTAGATACTTTAAGGAACGCAGGGCAGAACACAAGTTATTGTGTAAACCAATTTCTGGTGCTAGACATGTGGTCTAGCGTCTACTGAAATGTCATGATTATAAGATGTATGGTATACTATAAATCTGTTAAAAATTACTAATAAGATGGGGTGCCTTCAAGTTAGCATGTAGTGCAGGTTAGCATTATGGTATCTGTCTGCTTTCATGTTCCATTCCAACAAATACTCAGTGGTATGTCATGTATTTAAGTTATCTGAAATATGTAAAGTTTGCCTTATTCGCCCTGCATTAGCTCACGTGTTTATAATTTGGACATTTGCCATTCATGCATAAAATGGAAAGAATTATGTGTGTCTGACAAATCCACTAACAATGTTGACATACATAAGTCGCAGGGGGTTCTGTTTTGAGGCCTGGTTACTGTTAGTGTCCTTCCTATGGGTTCCCAATAAATAGCTTTTAGCTTGGCACAGACTTGACTGATGTAAAATCCTTTGATCTATGCAACCACCAACAATCAAGACAGCAGTTATGTAGCTTAAAATCAGAATGAAGAATGAAGTTGGCATGAGATGATTAAATACAACCCCAAATCAGAAAAATCTGAGACAATATGAAAAAGGCAAAAAAAAAAACTGCAGTGTTTCTGTATGATGGATTGGCCCCCTGTTTAGGATTGTCCCTGCCTTGCGCTCTGTGCCACCAACTAGGCCCGACACTAGGATAAGCGGATAAGAAAGTGAATGAATGAAAGCAGTTTTACTTTGACTTTTATTTCATTTTATTTCATTCTCTGGTCAACGTCAGTTCATTTCTTACTAAACATCCATTCTTGCATTTCAGGCCTGTAAGACATTTCAGGAAAAGTTGGAATGGGGCAATTTAGAGCTAATAATAAATAGAAAAAAAAACAACTAGACAATGATGTGATTTCAAAGAAGTGATATCAGCAGGATTATAATCATGATTTGGTACAAAAGCAGCTTCCAAGTTGAGTCTTTGAGGAGAAAATCTCAACAGACAATCTCTAAGTTTGTCAACAAATGCAGGAGAAAAAGCAAGAAAGAAAGGAAATTCCGTTTTTCAGTCCTGACTTTTTCGGATTAGACTTGTTTTGCATTGTCTTGTTAAAAAATGCATGGACATCCCTAGAAAACATGATGTCTTAAAGGAATTAGTTGCTCTAAAATTTGTAAATGTACTTTTCTGCATTAATGCTGCCATCAGAGTGTAAATGGCCCTTGCCAAGGGCAAAGATCCTGGCTTTTGGACTTGTTGCTGATAATAATCTGAATGGTCCTTTTCGTCCTTGGTAGTACACAGCTTCGATTTTTCCAAAAATCTGGAATCTGGATCTGGAATACTGATTAATCTGACCACAATACAGATTTAATTGGTGTGATTGGACTGTGGTAGCCTAGCGGTTAAGGTACTGGACTTAGGACCAGGGTCCAGGGTTCAAATCCCACCTCTGCCAAGCTGCTACAGTCGGGTCCTTGAGCAAGACCCTTAACCTACAACTGCTGTGCTGCTGTGATTGTAAGATTGTATCAATTGTAAGTCGCTCTGGATAAGGGCGTCTGCTAAATGCTGTAAATGTAAATTATGGTCCATCCTAGATGCCTCTGTGACACCATTTCAGGATATGGTTAACATGAGGATTGTTTTTTTGTACAGTAAAGTTTTAAGCTGTATGTGTGAATGTAATTGTGTATGGTAGTGCTTGATAAAGGATTGCCAAAGTAACCCCTTGCCCATGTGGTTCTAGGTATTGTTGAATGATGGTTCTTGATGCAGTGTCATCTGAGGGATAAAGATCACAGGTGTTCAGTGTAGTCTTAGACCTTAGTTCTTTCATGCACTGAAATTCCTCCAGATTCTTTGAATCGATTAAAGATATTATGCACTGTAAAGGGAGAAATATCCAAATCCCTTTGTATATTTCTCTGAGGAACATGTTTTTAAAGAATGCATAATTTTTCCACGCATTTTTGATGAACGTGAGACCATATGGCCATCTTTGCACATCAAAGACTCAACCCTTCATGGATACTGTTTTTGCATCAAATCATGGTTATAATCATCTGTTGATATCACCTGTTTAAAGCTTATCATATTTAGTTTCTTCATCTCATTACTAGACCTAAACTTCTACTGTCCCAACTTTTGCTGAAATGTGATGAGGAAAGAACTGCCTGTAGAGCTCAGAGACAGGATTATGTGGAGTCTGCTGCTGCATTGAAAGCTCCCATGAGCACTGTGTGCCCCCATAATTCTTAAATAGATGAAGTTTGGAATAACCCAGATTCTTCCTATACCTGACTTGCCCATCAAACTAAGTAAATGGGGCAGAAGGTGATCAAGGACCCAAAGATCACTCTGGCAAAGCACATTATGCTTTCCATGCCTTTCTCTAACCTTTTTAAACATGGATCTTTAAACAAGGAAGGACATGTTTTTAAGTCACCTCACTAATCATAATTATACTTTGAATGCTTCTTGATCCTGCAAAAAAACAGTCATGGATACGAAAAAGTAGAAGACGTGTACAGAAAACTCACATCATCTCACCAGTCACATTTAACCAGTACTCAATCCCTTTCAAAACCACAGAACAATTAAGAAAAGCAATGACAGCTTTCCCCACTCACTTACTTTAATTACACATAATTATGCAAAGGAATTTGATATTAAAATTGGCAGTCATGTAAGTGTTGCTCAGAACACTGGTGCCAAATATAAAATAGCTCTGATTAGCAACGGATAACCTCTTGGACACAATGTTCTTAGACACTTCAGTTTGTAGGATTAGCTGGAATTAAAAGTACCTTTGCCTAGCTGGGTCAAACAGTGCACAAAGCCACTTGCACATCTGGCCTGCATGCAGCTGATCTTGCCAAGTCCTCCATCATCAGGTGCAAAGGCAAAGAAAATGTGGGAACAATTCAACTCAACAGATGCCAGAAGGCTTTGCAAACAAATGGGGATTTAATTGTTGTGGGTTATACTACTTGAGAACTTGCAGCTGTGCAGGATTTTCCATCTTCCCATTCACATAATTACTCTGGTGATTTCTAAAAGTCCAGAAGACAAGTGCAGCGTCAGCTGACACCCACCAAATCCCCCCATCCCAACATATAATTTCACAGCACATTAGCAAAGCTCTCCAAGCACCATAAAATCTGCCAAAAAATAACCCTGTGTAACCCTTCAGCTAGATCAATACAGGTTTTAACAGTTTATAATTTGAAAATTGTTTCAACACAATGTCTGATGGGGGAAAAATATAACATAAACATATTTACAGATCGAACATCTGAAAGTTAGAGTTAAGAGAATGAATGCAAAAGCTACTATATGTGTAAGCCATTCAGCATTTATTTTATGAATGCATTAATGGACGAGTGATACACAACAGTAATTCTGATAGGCTAGTACACACAGTGGCTCCATTCAAACATCCCAGTCTTAGCAGCAGCTATAATTGAGACAATTATAAGTCATTTGTTTGAGATTAATAGTGCCCAGTATTATGTAATCTGGTTCTCATTTCTCATGTTTCCCACAAGGCAATTACTTAAAAATGAATAACTGACATTACGTGCATTGTAATATGACCAAATAAAATTATGTTTACAATACTTTTGGTCTAGTCAGCTCCTGAGGTTTGGAGATAAGAACCTGCTGGAAGTAGCAGATGAGCTTAAACCCTAGGCAGTTCTTGCAATGTAAAGGTCACGTGGTGCACTTATGGTCTTAAGTCTGCAATGGACACCCCAACCAAAGTACAAGAGCCAGCAGGGTTTTGAATATAGAATCAGGTATAGAGTTCACCATAGGAAAACAACAGTAAGTTGGTCTTCCATTATCTGAACAATTTACTATAATGAGGTACACTTAAATAACTTGAGTTGAATGTACTTAATTGCAATTTCTTAAGATTAAGCAATTAATTAAGATTAAGGTCGAGGCCCGGGTTAACAACGACCACCTCTGGTGCTGTTGACCAGCAGGGTGCTGGTGGAAATTGGACTAGGTCGAAGAACAACGAAGAGGAGAGGAGGAAGGTGGGTTAGAAGGCACAGAGAGAGAAGGAATGGCAGGAGTGTGGAGGTTAGAGTAGGGACTCTGAATGTAGGGACAATGACTGGTAAAGACAGGGAACTTGCAGACATGATGGAAAGAAGGTAGATATTCTGTGTGTTCAGGAGACCAGATGGAAAGGAAGCAAGGCCAGGAGCATTGGAGGTGGATTCAAACTGTTCTTTAATGGTGTAGATAGGAAGAGAAATGGAGTAGGGATAATTCTAAAGGGAAAAGTACAGCTAAGGTGGTGAGAGAAACTGGCAAGAATATGTTGTGTGTTTCGTCTGGTCAGAAGAAAGAAGACAAGGAAAGCTGGTGGTGGAATGAGGAAGTCCAGGAGAGTATTTAGAAGAAGAAGGCAGCAAAGAAAAAGTGGGATAACCAGAGAGATGAAGGAAGTAGGCAGGAGTACTGTGCGGCAAATCGCATAGCGAAACGAAAGGCAAATGGAGTAGATGGAAAGAATGCTCTGAAGAACTTATAAATGAGGAAAATGAGAGAAAGAGGAGGACAACAGGGGGAGAAATAGTGGATCATTGAGGGCAGCTTTAAAAAGGATGAAGAATGGAAAGGCAGTTGGCCATACCTGTGGAGGTATGGAGATGTTTAGGAAAGAAGGCAGTGGACTTTTTGACCAGGTTGTTTAATAAAATCCTGGAGAGTGAGAGGATGCCTGATGAGTGGAGAAGCAGTGTACTGGTCCCCATTTTTAAGAACATGGGTGATGTGCAGAGCTGCAGTAACTACAGAGGTATAAAGTTAATGAGCCACACCATGAAGGTATGGGAAAGAGTTGTTGAAGCGAGGCTTAGGCGAGTGAACAGCAGTTTGGTTTCATGCCCAGAAAGAGTACCACAGCTGCAATTTTTGCATTGAGAGTGCTGGTAGAGAAGTACAGAGAAGGTCAGAAGGAGCTACATTGTCTCTTTGTGGATCTAGAGAAGGCATACGATAGGGTGCCACGAGAGGAATTGTGGTACTGTATGAGGAAGTCAGGTGTGGCTGAAAGGTATGTGAAGGTGGTGCAGGACATGTATGAGGACAGTGAGACAGTGTTGAGGTGTGCAGTTGGAGTGACAAATGGTTTCAAGGTGAAGGTAGGGTTACATCAGGGATCAGCTCTGAGCCCCTTCTTGTTTGCAAAGTTGATGGACAGGTTGACAGATGAGGTCAGGCAGGAGGCTCCATGGACCATGATGTTTGCAGATGACATCGTAATCTGTGGTGAGACCAGAGAGGTGAAAGAGAACCTGAAGAGAGGTGGAGGTGTGTACTGGAGAGGAGAGGAATAAAGTTCAGTAGAGACAAGACGGAATACATTTGTATGAATGAGAGGGAGGCTGGTGGAAATGTAAAGATGCAAGGAGTAGTGGTCATAAAGGTGGATGACTTCAAATATCTTGGGTCAACCATCCAGAGCAATGGACAGTACAGAAAAGAGGTGAGGAAGAGAGTGCAGGCAGGATGGAGTGGGTGGAGACGCGTGTCAGGGCTGACGTGTAACAGAAGGATAGCAGCAAAAGTGAAGGGGCAGGTTTACAAGACAATAGTAAGACCTGCTATGATGTATGGTTTGGAGACCGTGGCTCTGTCTAAAAGACAGGAGGCTGAGCTGGAGGTGGCGGAGATGAAGATGCTGACATTTTCGTTGGGAGTGACAAGGATGGACATGCTTAGAAATGAGCAGATCAGAGGGACAGTGAAGGGAGAGCAGTTTGGAGACAAAACTAGAGAGGCCAGGTTGAGATGGTTCGGACATGTCTTGAGGAGGAGTAGTGGATATATTGGACAAAGAATGTTGGAGATGGAGCTGCTGGGCAGAAGGAGAAGCGGAAGACCTCAGAGAAGGTACATGGATGTAGTGAAGGTGGACATGGAGATGATTGGTGTAACAGTAGAGGAGGCAGGGGACAGGGCAAGATGGAGGCAGATGATCCACTGTGGCGACCCCTAAAGGGAGCAGAAGAGAAGAGAAGAGAAGAAGAAGAAGCAATTGCTTAAGATTACTGACACAAAGACAGCTCAGAAAGCAAGCTAATCAGTTAGCTGGGATTCCTGGCTATTAGAAACAACATCCACCTAATTTAATCTCAGTGCACTATTATTATTATTATTATAAATTATGTTGTTAAAAATGTAATGACGTTTTCCATAGGGAAATAACTAGCCTGGGTAAATGTACTTTCAAATCTGACTCAGATTGTATGACCGCAATGACATATCCATAATTTCTCACACTGGCCATTCGTGATACATTTGCTCTTCTCATAACTGACCTGTACTACATGGTCTAGTAATTCCTGCCTTATAGTACATACTTCAGGAACTGAAATGAGCAAACAAGTTTATCACTCAAACACTTAAGACAGTGAGGAAGATGTAGGATTAGTAAGGAACTTTGCTCATCCTGTCAGCTGAATTCAGAAAACCATTCATTCTGTCTCTGAGCCCATGGTCAGGTCAGGTTTCATCAGATTCGAAAGGGGAAAACTTTCAGTCACATAATGATATACCAGTTTCAGGACTTGGGCAGCAGTTACAGAACCCAAACTGATGGTGCTGGCAACTCTAGTACCCTCTGAGTCCTCCCACTGAGAACTCATTTTATAATCTATTTTGTTTTATAATTTAGTGTATTTATTTCTTTACTCATTTCAATTTTATTATTAATTTGTTACTGATTTAAATTATTTGCCTAATTCTGCTATAATTTAATATACTTTTAAGTATCTATTTAATTAACATCCAAGCTACCCATGGAGGATGGGTCCCCTGTTGAGTCTTGGTCCTCCCAAGATTTCTTCTTACTACTTTCAGGGAGTTTTTCCTTTTCACTGTCGCCCTAGGCTTGCTCAACTTGGGATTGGCCTTTTAAGATAATATAATATACTACTGTAAAGCTGCTTTTAGGCAACGTTGCATTGTAAAAAGCACTACATATAAATTTGAATTTGAAGTTTAAACAGTATTTTAATGAGCCATTTGGCATGAGCAAAAGTTTGGGTATCTGAATTTGTTTTTGGTTACTGACTTCTTTCCAGCTCATCCTAGCAGAACACCCCTAGTTAAAAAACGTGTGTATATCTTCTAAGTATACACAGCATGCTTTAGACCAACCTACAATTATGCAGTTATTTACAGTTATTATGCAGTTTCAAGGCATGTTAAGGCCATTAGCAAGCCTTAAACTTTTGATGTGTTTTGAGTCATAATGTTGATATAATACATTGGACTTGCTGATATTTAAAAGAACTTAAATTTCCCCTCTATACACCATGATACTTTGCTAAACTTTGTAGTCTATGACTAGTTTTATGGATCAGTCTCAACAACATTCTAAATATCGTTAAGACTCCATCAATTCCCATTAACTTTAAACTCCAATTTTTGATTGAACATTTAAACAAAAAAAGTCACATTTCTTCTAAATGTACTGTTTAGTCCAATTACAACACTTTTATGCCAAGAGATAATATAACTTATTAAGACTTAAACTGATTACTTATTGATGGCACAGATAGGTTCTAACACATTACAAATGCTATTACAAGTTTACAAGGGAAAGGTGTCAAAAACAGTAATAATGCATTATAATTTACAGAAACAAGGCAATTGCTTCACTTGAAAGCTTGTGTTATCATCTTTTTAATAAGTAAACCAAATCAATCAATCGATTAGATCAGGGGTGCCTAAATTAATTCTGCATACACAAACCAGTGTACCCTACTGCAACTAAAATACCCTTCTTCCAGACTTAAATTTTAGTCAATCAAACCATGCACAGACAATATAAAGAACATCTTAATGTTAACTGCCCTTACTTGACCCCTGAGCTTGTAAGGCACAGGACGACATCAGACCTTGTAAAGGCGCAGGATGATCTTGATGCTCTCGTGTAGGAAGTGAGTTTGACGTGTCAAGCTTCCACCATACAGGGCCACGAGCTCCTCATTAAAGTCAATTGTAAAGACGTTCAGGTGGATCACTGCATCTATATTCTCAGCCTTCCTCAGTGCCACAGAACCAAGAGAACGAGCTAACAAAAACCATAACAAACAACAATTATTTCAGATTTTAACTAACCAAGTTACTTGGGACACTGTAATAAGCATTCATTTCTTTAGAAGTCACAATAACACAAACACCCAAAAATCTTCATCATCAGTGCTAATCTGAGACGATTTTTGTAGGCAGCATACTATCAGTAACACTTTCATTGGTTCTTTAAGATTTCTCAAGTAATCTCAAAGAACAAATGATAGTAGAGTTCACAAAAGACTAAGCTGCAAACAATGATGACTGGTTAATTAACTGATTTAGGTATCATGCCATCGTCTTTAAGTTGGGGGTTGAGTTGGGCCCACTTATAGAGAGAATCAATCAATACCTGTTAATTTATAAGCCTTAACAACCCTTGGGATGCTTCCAGAAAGAACTTGCTGTTAGGTTTTCTAATTTCACCATTAGTAACCATTAAACTTCATTATATAAGCAGTGTTATATGGTGTCCTCCACAACAGAATCCTTAAGCTCTACAAGAAAGACTAGCATTAAAGCACAACTTGCAGTAATGTTCAGTGTCCCTTAATATAATTACGGTAATTGCCTTTGTCATGTTGCAAGAATGGCTTTTGTCCTCATAAATGGCCTGTACAAATACTTATTGATTTAAGAAAGAAACTCATTTATAACTAGTTACCTTATAGCTCTATGAACCCATTCACTGTCATTATTGCATTAATGCAATTGTCAATTGTTATTAATGCAAACTGCAGTTTGATGGCAGCCAGCTCACCAATGTTTATGGACACCTAAGGTTAATAAGGTTTGCCTCATGGAGTGTACAGATGGTTGGATATTCAATAATTGAACATAAACACAGCTTTTATTGCTTGTAGCACAAGCCACTGGTTAATTAAATCGATAATGAAACACCTTGTAGTTTAGCTAAAGAGAAACACTGATCAGACTGGCCAAACAGGATAATCTGTACAGACAATGAAACATACACTAAGCTGATGTCACCAGGTATCACGTGGTATCAAACACTGGTACCAGGACATTTTACAACAGCACAGTATTATGCCAATATGAAATACCAAGATTAATTATACTAAAGAATGATCACACATCTGTGTATACACTGTAGTGCCTTATAACTGGGACAAATCCTTGTTTTCTAAAGTCATTCTCTATTTTATCACTTCAACTCACAATATAGACAAATGTTGTAGTTCTACAATTACAGTCTGTAGTCCATCTGTTTCTCTACACACTATGCTAGACCTATTTACTCTGTTCTCTAAGGGTCAGGACCCCAAGGATAAGGTATTTTATGGGTGGCCGTTCATTCACATCACTGCAGTGAGAGCAGTGCTGCTGGAGTATTTGACTACTTCAAAGTCACTGCTGGACTGAAAATAGTCTACAGGACTTTACATCAGCGCATCAGGGGACAGAACTACAAAGGTTGAAATGACTGAAAATAGTCTACAGAAGCATAGTATCAGAAAAAGACTATAGAATAATGATATGAAATACCATGAGTTAAACAAAAGAATGTGAGAACCTATAAGACACTGAGAAGTGGAAAAAAATGTCTCAAGTCTACATTGCCCGTAATTACACAGGACTAGGCACTATTTGGTACTGAATTAAGTGTCCGATTATTTCAGTCAGAGATAAGAACTTGACGTGATTTCAAACATGTTTACACATCATGTTTTCACTGCCATAGGGATTGTAAATAGCATTTAAAATAAAATCTCCAATAAATGTAATGAGTGTAGATACTTTCAGTATCTAGTATATATATTATTTGTCAATTTTTATTTTATTTACATCAGCGCATCAGGGGACAGAACTACAAAGGTTAAAACGATAGGTGCTATACTTTGTGTGTTCACATCTCAACAGAGGAGGCAGAGTGAAACCGAAAATCACTAGAAACAATATGTGGCAAGCTTCTGAGAACAACTTTAAAATAACAACACAGACATACTAAGATTTTGTCAGTGTGCAACTGTACTCTCTACCTAGCGTAAATAATTAGCACAGAAAGTCTTACCTTGCTTGTAACTCCCTGCATTTCCAGGTAAAAAGAGTACAGGTGCTCCACTGAGTTTAAGATTTCGGGTTTCCTGAGCATATACACCCTCACCATATAGATAGAGCCCATATGCAGGGTACTGGACAGCCAAACGTCGCGGAAGCTGGATACGCTATACAAACACACAAAAAAAGAAAAGTGTAAAAGAGCGTGATAGACCGGGAGAATGAGAAAGGCATTTATTTATGAATAATTACATTCGACTGTCAGCCAATAACAATAGTTCCCAAATGTAAAAAGTTGTAAATAAATTGTAAAAATTGTAAACAAATTATAAAAAGTGTTTACAATGTTTTTGCTGTGCTTATTTGATTTCAGTTGCGTGTACTCATGCCCTTATGACCCTTTTGAGAACAGGTAACAAACAACATATTATAGAAATATTTATTTCATCAATAAAGTACAAATAAAAATATTATCTAATTCAAAATGATACTTTATTCACTGAATGCAGTGCTAACTAAAAGTACAAAATTTTGACTTACCAGTCCAGTTGTGTCATGACTACATGGAGGGTATGGTTTAAAAAGGTCAACACCATATATCAAGGTGTGCATAATTATTAGGCTGCTTTTTTTAGGCAAAATGGGTCAAAAAAGTGATTTAGCTGAATCTTCAAAGTAAAAAATTATCAAAAATCTCTCAGAGGGATGCAGCACTCTTGAAATTGCTAAGATATTGATCACAAAACCATCAAACGTTTTGCCTCAAATACCTAACAGGGCCACAAGAAACATTTTGAAAAAAGGGTTAAATAATTAACTGCCACGGGTTTGAGAAGAATCAAACACGAAGTTACCAGGAACCCATTATTCTCCAAAGCTCTCATATTCCAAAACTACAAGATATCTGGAGTATCTAGAAGTATATGTTCAGTGCTCAGTGTTCAGTGCTCACGTACATTGCCATGGTGGAGAAGGTTGAAATCCAGTCAACACTGAACAAGAAACATAAGCTCATGTGTCTAGACTGGTCCAAGAGAGATTTTTTTGGAGTGATTAAGATGAGAATGACTCTTGATGGACAAGATGGATGGGTCTGTGGATTAATAATGGGCACAGATCTCCTCTTCGACTCAGACGCCAGCAAGCTGGAAGTGGGGTACTACTATGGGCTGGTATTATTAAGAATGGGCTAATAATAATAATAATGATAATAATAAGTTTAATTTATTAGCAACTTTCTCAAGCATAAGGTCGCTTTACAGCAATTACTAACACACAAAAAAAACCCTAAATAATTTACACAACAAGATACACAGTTCAAGACAAGAAGGCACAACAAACATTAAACAGAAGAGGTAAATAGGAAGGTTTTTAGAAGACATTTAAATTCTTCAGGTTGATGCAGACCTAAGTGATAGAGCAAGAGAGTTCCAGAGGGTGGGAGCAGCAACAGCAAAGGATCTCCCACCCATAGAAAGCCTAAACCTGGGGACAGAGAGAGTGTTGGAGTCTGTGGTTGGAGTGTAGCGTTGAATCAGATTGCAGAGGTATGGTGGAGCTAGAGCGTGAAGGGATTTATATGTCAGTAGTAGAATCTTGTATTGGATGCGTTTATGGACCGGGAGCCAGTGGAGTTGGGACAGAACAGGTGTGATGTGGTAAAATGTTTTGGTTCTTGTAAGGATCTTAGCAGCAGAGTTTTGGATGTATTGTAAGAGTCGAATGGAAGTGGAAGGAAGACCATAAAGCAGAGAATTGCAGTAATCAAAACGAGAGGAGACAAAAACATGTACCAAAATCTCTGCAGCAACAGGAGAGAGGAATGGGCGTACCCGAGCGATACGCCGAAGATAAAAGAAAGCAGACTTGGAAATAGACCTGCTAAGAGGAAGTAAAGACAGAGTTGGATTAAAAAGAACACCAAGACTACGTACTGTAGAAGATAAGGGAACAGACACACCCGTGATAGGTAAGGAGGTGGTGGAGATAGAGGAAAGCACAGATTTAGTGCCAACAAACAAAAATTCAGCTTTTTCCCGAATTGAGCCTAAGGAAGTTGGCACTTAGCCAGAAATTCAGGTGAAAAATACAATCTGTAAGAACAGAAAATCAAGAGTAGAAGAGAGTTTAAAATCTGAGATAGAGTTGAGTGTCGTCAGCATAGCAGTGAAAGGAAAGGCCATGTTTCAGTATGACAAAGTCCATAGGAAGCATGTAAATTATAAATAAAATAGGACCAAGAACGGAGCCCTGAGGGACGCCCCGTTCAGCTGCAACCATATCAGACTTTGTATTCTCTAGGCGAATGAAGCACCTATTGGTCAAATAAGATTTAAACCAGTTTAATACTATGTCTGAAAGTCCTATTTCCGAAAGGCGTGAAACTAGAATTCTGTGATCAATGGTGTCAAAAGCAGACGCAAGATCAAGAAGAAACAAGATAGATGCACAGCCTTAATCAGCTGCACAGAGCAGGTCATTAAGCACATAAAGGAGAGCAATTTCAGTGCTATGGTGAGGAAGAAACCCAGATTGAAAAGTCTCATGCTGTTAGTGTTGAGATAGTCGAGTAGCTGGGAGACCACAACATGCTCAAGAATCTTACTAATGAAAGGAAGGTTCGAGATGGGGCGAAAATAACTGAGAACGGTGGAATCTGAATCATGTTTCTTAAGAACTGGAGTTATTGAGGCAGTTTTCAGGGAAAAGGGAACAATGCCAGAGGATAACGAGAGATTCACCTTTCGACAGGCATAGGAAGATATGACCAAAACACATTTCTTGTGAAGAGCAGTAGGAGCAGGATCAAGTGAGGAAGTGAATGGTTTGGAACTAGAAATAACCTTGGCGATGTAATTTTCATCAGCCAGGGTGAAGAATGAGAACTTAGTGGTAGACTGAGGAACAGACAGATCAGAAAATGATAGCAAAGTACAGGTAGTAGTTGAAGTAAGTTAGCGACAGATAGAGGAAGACTTATCAGTTAAAGAAATGAAGAAAAGAGTTATAGAGATCGGTAGAAGCAGAGACCTGGTTAGGGAGAAGGCTGACAAGTTTATTGACAACAGAAAAAAGTTGCCTAGAGTAGTTGGCTCCATCACATACATAATAGTACTCCTCTGCTTGGCTAGCAGGTAAAGGCGTTCACAATTAAAAATGTATGACATATAGAGAAAGTGAATTATATTGCCAGTAACATAGCTTCTGTTTGCTTGTTCCCTGTGGTGAATGTGCCATGTTTAGCTATTCTTCTTCCATCAGTGGTCTAACGCATCCAGACATTAGAGAAAGCTAGCACGGATTCTAGTTTAGCAAATCTGGTGCCACCCCACCCGTTCCTCTCACAGCTCCCTCGCAGCAGGGCAAGTGAGTGACAGTTTGGCATCATATTCATAAGGCTAGCCTACAAGAGTACCACTCTTTACCCATTCATGTATCCAGCAGGTTTACCCCTCCTCACTCCTGTCCTTAAAAAACCTTTTATTAATGCACCACTGACTGAAAACTACAGCTACCATTTCTATATAAAGTTCTAGAGCAGGTGGTTGCTTCTCAATTACACGAACATCTGCAAACACACAGCCTCTCTGAACAATTTCAATCTGGTTTTCGTCCCAAACACAGTACTGAAAATACCCTTTTACTTATTCTCAATTATCTGTTGCATGTGTCTGCTGAAAGTCTGGTCTCTCTGCTCCTTCTGCTCGAACTCATGGCGGCCTGCGATACTATAAACCACGACATCTTGAAACACCATCTAGCCTGTATTGGGCTTTCTGATACTGTGCTGGCATGGTTTATATCTTACCTCTCTGACTGACGTCAGTTTGTTATTATTGCTATACACCAGTCTAAGTCTGCACTAGTGTGTCATGGTGTTCTGCAGAGATCCATTCTTGAACCATTACTATTAATTTTTTACATAATGTCGCTTGGTGACATACTCCAAATTCTTTTCCCAACTCTTGTCATCATACTCCTCTGTTGTTACACTCCTAAACTCCAATCCTCTGTATGTTCCGTGTTGTAAATTATCCTCCATGGGTCGGAGGGTATTTTCCATCGCAGCTCCTTCCCTCTGGAATTCTCTACTTGCTTAGACTAGTTATCCTTCTATCCTTTCTGTTTTCTAATCTCTCCTCAAAACACATCTGTATTCTAATTAAGCTGTAAAGCCTTGGGATTGTGAACAGTGCCATATAAATAGGAGTTTGTTGTTGTTGAGTTGAGTTAATAAATTACTATTTTGCCACATGTAAAATTAGCTACCATTTTAAAGACACCAGCAGCCAGGGTTACATGTATCCTTAAAGGCAGTGTGACAGACATAATAGGGAGCCTAAATGAGCTTCATAGTCATAGATTTTCCAGGATAGTTGTTCATGTAGGGGCTAACGATATACGCTTCGCCAGTAAGAAATTCCTAAGGCTAATTTTGTTAGAGTTTCAAAGGCAATGCCCCGTTCCAATGCAGAAAGGTCACCTTGGCTGCTGAACTGTTGGCTGTTCAATTAGTGCTCTTAAAACAGTATGGGCTTATAGGCAATTGGACAACTTTTGAGGGTAAGCTTGGCCTTTTTTTTGGCCTTCCCACTTGGGAAGGTGCTGCTTTAATCTCCTGCAATATTGTGCATTGGCAGGGTTACTTAGTTACTGAATATCCAGAGCCGATGTCAGGAAGCAGACAATTAGGCTTAACCAACTGTTTGCTGATAGACACGCACCATCACCCAGACCTAACTTCATCTGCCCTAAACCGAATGCACTCAGTCTGTTTTAATAATCTCATTAAGATAAACACAAGTAGCTATTGTAGCAATAACGATTTTAAACAAAAGCCAAGTTTACTTAACATTAGATCACTTACAAGCAAAGTAGTGAATATAAATTAATTCATCACTGATAAACACTTACACTTTGCTCTTGTGTCTTACTGAAACCTGGATTAGACCAGATAAATATTTAGCCATAAATGAAGTCTCCCTCACCAGGTACAGCTATGTTCAATGTCCTCGCCCTAATGGTCGTGGAGGAGGCGTGGCAACAATTTTTTATAAAGATCTAGATGTTAGTGCTAAATCCCATTATAGGGCTAATTCATTTGAAATACGATCCGATCCGATGCTTGCAGTTGTCCTCGGCCTTGGAAATTTGTACAGATTTTAAACTGATATTGATATTTGGAACAAAGATACTGAGTCAGAAAAGCGTTGGCACATTCTTGTTATGCTACGCTAAGCACCACAGCATTTGCTGACCCCATGTCTAGAAGGGCATAAATTCCACAAACTGTTACAAAGGTGGCATCCCATAAAAGTATCATGCTCAAATTCAGTGTGCTCTTTATACCAATTGATACTTTCGAAAATGTTTGTAAATGTAGACACCATGGATTGGAGTAAACATCAAACTAATAACAAGTGGGCATTCTGTATGCATTTGTTCTGAGAGAAATAATGCTGTGCATAAACCACTCGTCGACCCAACATACAGCGTGGAAAAAAATCATTTGATAAACTGCTAATTTTGCAAGTTCTCCCCCCTACAAAGAGTGGAAAGGGCTGTAATTTTTATGATTGGCACACTTCAACTGTGAGGGACAGAATCTAAAAAAAATCCCTTTAGATTATATGATTTTTATTATGATTTTTTTATTATATTTGTATTTTATTGTTAAATAAATTACATAATTATTTGTATTTTTAAACAATTTTATATTTGTATCAAGTATTTGATCACCTACCACCCAGAAATAATTTTGGCTCTCACAGACCTGGTTTTCTTTAAGAAGCCTTCCTGTTCTCCTGCACTCATTACCTCTATTACCTGCAATAATTTGAACTCATTACCTATATAAAAGACACCTGTCCACACACTCATTCACACTTCAACCCCTCCACCATGCCCCAAGACCAAAGTGCTTTGAAGTTAGCCAATGACCATCTGGATGATGGGAGATGGTCATGTGGTCAGATGAGACCAAAATAGAGCTTGCAGTATGAACTCCACTCACCATGTTCGGAGAAAGAAAAAATGATGAGAACAACCCCAAGTACACCATCCCTACTAATTTTTGTAGATTCTGTTCTGTCTCACAGTTGAAGTGTAGCTACGATTAGAAAATTGTAAGTGGGAAAACTCCTCCATAAACTATGATGATATTAAAAGCCTGTGAAAGCAATGATCAAAGAATGAATTTATTTCAATGTCTCTCCAAACTCCTACATGAAACATTCATTCATTTTCTTCATTCATCTACTTAATTCTGGTCACTGTCACTGACCAAGAATGTCCTGGGTTCAGTCCCAGAGTGGAGTGCCCTAGACCCTCCGTGCATCTGTGTAGGTTTACTCCAGGCACTAGTTCAACCTGAGAGTATATAGGACTACTTTCAATATAACCTTGAGTGCTGATGTAACCTTGTGCTTGTTCTTAATCAGGTTTTGATGCTGAAGAGTGACGTTAAATAAACTAAAAAAAACGGTACCTTCCCTGTGGCTCAGGATACAAGGCAGGAGAACTGGGCGCCAGTCCATCACAGGCCACAAAAACTCACATACTAAGGGCACTTTAGAAACACCAAGTAACCTAACACGAATGTCTTTGGAATGTGGGAGGAAAATGGAGCATCTAGAATAAACCCACACAAAAGACATGCAAACTCTGGGTGGAGTGTAAGGTTGGGATTGATCTGGGAATACTGGAGCTGTCTGGCTACCATGATAAACACTACAGTACTGTGCCACACTCCCAAAATGAAACAGCAAACCTGAAATTATTTTAGTGCTCAGCTTGACACTGTCATAATCTCACACTGTGATTTCTTTATTTACTTGTCCCCCCCCCATTAAAAAAAATAAAAAACCTGTTCAGTGTTATATTTTCTTATTTATGAATTAAACACTGTACATTTTTGTTAATGTCTACATAAAATCAAATATATCCTGATTCATAAATTTAGAAACTATCTTAGCTATAGTCTATTCAATAATCAAACAAGACCAAAGAGATGGTGCTAGGCTTTCGCAAGGCAAGGTCAGTCTCACAGCCTGTGTCTATTGAGGGTGTGGAAGTAGAGAGGGTTAAGACCTACAGGTATCTGGGACTGCACGTGGATGATAGTTTGGACTGGTCAGCCAACTCAGATCATGTATAAGAAGGGGCAGAGCCCCTACTTTAGCCCCTACTTTAGGCTCTACTTTCTGAGAAGTCTGGGGTCCTTTAACATCTGCAGAAAGCTCCTGCACATGTTCCATCAGACTGTGGTGTCCAGCTGTCTCTTTTATGCGGTGGTGTGCTGGGGAGGAAGCATTAAGAACCGAGATAATATGTGACTGGACAAGCTGGTCAGGCAAGCAGGGCCTGTGGTTGGTATGGTGCTGGAATCTGTGGTGAAAGAAGGGCACTGCACAAACTGCTGTCCATTATGGATGATGATGGTCACCCACTACACACCATCATCATAATGGACAACAGAAGTAAGTTTAGTGGCAGGTTGCTGTTACTAAGCTGCTCCACAGACCGACTCAAGAGATCCTTTGTCCCGAGTGTCATCAGGTTCTATAACTCTTTCCAGCGGCACCGGTAGAGGCTCGAGGATATATGATAGGTTTATTTTTATCCGCACTGTCTGTACATTTTACTGTACATCATGCACTCATCTACTCTATTGGTCATTTCATACTCTCCAATTTACTTATGTTACTACCGTATAATGCCATGTAGATCAACTTTCTTGTTCATATTTACAAATGTATTTATTTATTCATTCAGTGCAATAAATAATATATTCTTTACATTTATCTATAGCTTACTTTTGTAAGATGTGACTGGACAAGATGAAATATATATGCATGTATCTATTTCTCTATCTAAGTTTCTATTGAATAGGTATTGGGGTTTGGAAGGCTGATAGCATTTGGGTGTCCGTTATTATATCCCTGATTGTGGTATCCAGTCTAGTACACTAGCATTAGTTTCCATACTGGCAGATAGAACATATGCAGTACGGAAGTATAATGTTAGAGACACTGAAACTTACCCGGAATTCGGGATATTCGAACATGTAGGTCATGCTGCAGCGATTCTCCTCGAAGCCGTACAGCAGTTCTCGGAGCCCGGTGAGAAGGAGCACCAAAGCGGCGGCGTAAAAGCCTTTAACAAGAGCCTTCATTTCTCCACCAACACAATGTGTCACTTCATACTCATACTGTACTGTCTACTCTCCGTTTTCCGCCACCATTGAAAACACACTGCTCATTCAAACCAATGGCAGAGGTCGCCAGCGGAAATGATGCAACTGAAATTACAATGTCGCTGGCCAGCAAGAGAAATGCAAACACTCGCATCAACCAATGAAAAACAGCAAAAGGCGGGACAATCAGCTTAACCCTTTAATGTCCTCACCAAGAAAAAAGCAACAATTGGAGTTTTTAAATAGACCCCCTATTTATCAAAATATGCACCTCTACCAAAACGGTTGAGATGGCACTCGGTGGTTAAATTACAACACGAACAAGAAATACAAAAAAATATTTAAAACAAAAACTTATTTTTTTTTTACTTTTGTGACTGTTTAGACAAGTGAAATGTATCCAAGGTTTTTTGGTATTTGTAGTAAAATCAGAACATAACATTAACAACAACAATAATAATAAAAAAACCAATAATAAATAGTAACAACAACAAAAAGCAATAATAAAGTGCAATAACATGCTAACTTTTGAGAATTTGTTTGAAATACTGGTGTAAAGTGCAACAACACTAACAGTTTTTCAGCAGTGGATCCAGTTTATTTCTTGTGGTATGCTGTGAAGCATTGCTGGTTTGCATTTAGACACAAAAAACACTGCATTTCTCACACTTCCATCTTGACACACCCTTTGGACAGAAGTTGCACCGTCCACGCTTGACACTGTGAAGAGGCATGTGTCCACAGTTGTCATAACGCACATCTGGTTGTGGTTGTGTGGGTCTTGGGGCATATTGTTTCTTCTGAGACATTGGGGGTGGAGAGAAGGATGATGGCCGGCCAACCTTGGATGCTGTCTTTTTGACTTGCTTCAAAGTGTGGGTGACGGCCAGGCGGAATCTTTTGAGAGGCATGGTTACAGCAGGTTACAGTCTCTCTTGTAGACCAGCCAGGAGTTTAAGATGCACAGGTCAAGAATGTATCCAAACAGTGGTAAGTACCATCGCCTTGACTTTGCAGGAGTCCTGTACATGTGCACCAGCATGTCAGAAAGATCAATGCCTCCCATATGCTCATTGTAGGTTCGGATAAGTGATGAGCAAGAGACAGAGATCTTTGTCTTGTCGGCTTTGCTCCACCTTTTGACAGTGGATAGAGGTGTGATCCCACAAGCATTGCTCAGAAAGTTGACACACTTGTTGTCAAACCATTTTAATGCAATAACACCATCAGAAGACCTATAATCAAAAGCTCCACGTCCTTTCTTCCTTAGCTGTTGGTCTGTAATCAGGGGTATTCCACTGACACGGTTTGATCCACTCCACTAAACGGTAGATTTGGCACTATAAACTTAAGTTAAGTTCAACAACTTTTCAATAAGATATAGTGACTTAACCAGTGCTCTACCAAAATGTTGCGCAGGACGTTAAAGGGTTAAGCTATATAGTATATACAGTATATAGATAGTAACTCTTTCCCTGTTGAGTTTAATGTTTGTTTATATATATATATATATATATAAGCCTTAAACTCAAC
>JAUZST010025585.1:0-30830 GCA_034779995.1 Parotocinclus haroldoi | reverse complement strand
TACACACATCCCAGGGTGGAGCAGGATGCCCTTTCTGTGTGGGGTCTGTATGTCCTCCCTATGTCTACATGGGTTTACTCCGGATAATCCGATTTTCTCCAACAAGACATGCGTTAAGTTCATTGGTGTCTCTCACTGTGTGTGTAATTGTGTGTACCCTACGATGGATTGGCACCCCATGTAGGGTGGGCACTGGCTGGCCCACGACTCCATGTGCATTAAGTGGTAGATAATGGATGGATATTACTGATGCATTGTTTTATTTTTTCTGTGTTCTGTTTTTTAAATTTATATGCAGTGTGAATCTATCATTTGTGTTTTATGTCACAGACTTGATTAGTTCTCCTAAAATGTATTTGAGAAATGTGTGAATTAATTAATTAATCCAAAGCAAATGAGAACTATATTTGGTACATTGCTTGTTTCCGGCATTATAGGTCAACAGTTAAGCCACTGCTCAAATAATGTTTTAGTATGCACTCAGAGTTGGGGGTCATATCTATGCAAAAAAGAGTTGTTTTATAACAAATTACTATTAAATATAATTATACCTACAGCTTATTTTGTCTTTATTAGTGTGTTAGTAATACAATCAGTATCTAATTATTGACTTGTTCATTTTTCTTTCCTCTCATAAGGAATGCATTTACTGTAAGAAATCAGTGAAAGGAGGTGGTGGAAAGTTGACCATTATGTCACAATTGTACTGAATAGGAAGCCCCTCTAAGAACAAAGAAGTGGCCTGGTCTGCTCCAGCTGTTAGAGTCAGTCCAGTCATATGCATTACTGCAGTGGTTCCCAGACTTCTTAGATAATAATATTTTTGAATCCCCAATCCAACACACACGTGTCTTTTACGTTCAAACACCACTAAAAATGTAACGGATGCAAAACTGCAACTTTTTAAATTAATATATTGGTCATTGTGATAGGATTTATCATGCTGAATGATGCAGGCAGAGGGAGAGATACTGATTTTAATAATGGATAGCAACAGGAAAGCAGCTCTTTCAGGTATTTGATTAGGTTATATTGTAGAGGCTTTTATAACTGATAAACATTGAACTTTGAACATTAAACTGACACAAAATTGCAGTGGTAATGCTTAATGTCTTACTGTCCTTTCAGTATCCTGATGTGTGCCCTTCTAATAGTTTCCAGGCTGGTGAAGAACCACATCCTTTTCCTGTGGCTCTGACCCCAAACCCCTGACCTTGTCTGAGGAACCTCTCCCTCACCAAAGACACCACCCAAACACTTAGACAGAGCCAAATATTCTTTTTTGCTAAAAGAGAGATATACATTCTTTACAAACAACTGGAAAATGTTATAAAAGCATGTTCAAGAAATTAAGTGGGTTTTTTTTGCTTAATAATACATACTAGCAAGACATGCACATTAAGATGCAGCACGCAGCTTCAATATGTAATGTACCAAATGAATGTAAGACTGACATATTTCCGAGAGGTTTTTAAATGTGTATAAAATGTTGGAAGGCTATAAAGGTGCTGATGTATGCTATGTGTCATTTAGGGACCTGTTTAAAATATTTAGATTTGTCTGAATGAATGTGAACCAGCCAAACCACAGCTCTGGGAGGTTGACTTCTGGCATTGCCAATCTTACAGAGCAGGAAAGGGCAACTACAGAGTATAGACTCCAAGGGTTACAATTGGTCTATGAAAATGTACAACTTTTAAAATTCCACCAAGGGATTTCCTGACCCCATTTCAAAAGAGCATTAACTTCAGTTTCCCCTACAAGTTTTCGGGGGCCTGCTGGATAGGCCATTCCACTAAAATTAGTCGATAGGAATGAGTCAACATCTCCAGAAGAGACTGAACATGTTTGGCTGAGAAAACCGCAGGGGTCTATAATTAATTTACTGAGTAAAGGAATAAAAGGGTACTGTTTCAGCATACAATCAAATTAATTTCACTGCAAATCTTCATCTTATGATAAGTTCAAAAGCTGGGCAATCTTAATTTACTTTGAACGATAAGGTAATTTTCACATGATTACCCTGTACCCTAAAAAACAGGACTATTTCAAATTGGTAGTATTTTAATTTGTGAGTAAACACTGGACAGTTTATAAAAGGAAAACAACGACACATTTAACATTGATGTTAAATTGATGTGTGTCTGCATGTGTTAGTTGTTCTCATGCAGGCTGCACGATTAAGGGACTGACTGAGTTTGGCTTTGGATGTGTTTTTCTTTCACATCTGTCTTTCTCAAAGTGACTGGTTTGGTAGATCACTAACTCTCAGTACCGCAGCCTTGAGCTTTGGCTGTACATTGCGTGAGATTCAAATGTCATTTACTTGTCCTTGACATGGGTCATAATTATAGCATTAATTAGGACAAAAAACCAAGGCACACACAATAAACATATGACCACAAAGGCCACAGCTACCCGCAATACACGTCGAGGGACCAGCCAAAGTAAGTAAATACAATAATATATTCAAGATTTGTATTCCACTACTATAAAGGGTGCCTCTATGAATTGGCCTAAGTGAAATATATTATTCAATATATACAGCCATATGTCATTTAATTGGAGCAATCATGTTCCACCCAGCAAGCTGCCAACCTTTCTCTGCAGATGTGCAGCCTGGCATTACAAGCAATTTCCCTAATGTTTCTTGCTCACTAAATGAGTCTTAGTTGTCATATATATATATATATATATATATATATATATATGTTTTTGTATCCATGTGTTGTGCACATTTGTGATGTATTTAGATATATGTTTCAAAAAGTGCATAAAATACGTTAAAAAATGTCTATAATTGATTTTTTATATACTCTTGCTCATATTTTGTATCAGACTTTTTCAAGTCCATCTTTATCTTTTTCTTCTTCTTCCTAACGGCACCCAAATTAATCTAATTACCAGGAAAGATAGGTAAACCATTTTTGCAATTATACTGAACAAGAAAATAAACGCAATTGCTCCCTTTTTTCATGAGCTGAATTCTTAGATCTGTTCTATCTACACACAATGCCCCTTTCTCTCAAATATTCTTCACACAACAAAAGGCCACTTTAAAATGTGCAGTTTAATTTTTAGTTTGCAGGAACTGGGATGTTTTTGGCTTCCAGGAATTGTGTACAGATCCCTGCATTATTATGCTGCAACATGAGGTGATGATTGTGGATGAATGGCACAACAATGGGCCTCAGGATTTTGTCACAGTATCTCTGTGCATTCAAAATGCCTTAAATATATTGCACCAGTTGTCCATAACATATGCCTGCCCCATACCATATACCATAATCCCACCGCCACTATGGGCGACTTCAAATTGTTAACATTGGTAAACCGCTCACCCACAGTCTGCCATCTGCCCTGTACAGAAAAAATGGAATTCATCTATGAAGACAAGACTTTTTGAATGGGCCACATGCTATCAAATGTGAGCATTTGCCCACTCAAGACTTCATGGCAACGAACTGCAGTCAGATGGAGACCCCGATGAGAAGGACGAGCATGCAGATGAGCTTCCCTAAGGTTGGTTTCTGGTAGTTTATGCAGAAATCCTTTGGTTATGCAAATTGATTGTTGCAGCAGCTGTCTGGGTGATGGGTCAGATGATTTTGGAGGTGAAGATGCTGGATGTGGAGGTCCTGGAATGGCGTGATTACACGTGATCTGCATTTGTGAGGCTGGTTGGGTGTAATGCCAAATTCTCTGAAACACATTTGAAGACAGCTTATGGTAGATACATTTATGGGCAACAGTTCTGATGGACATTCCTGCATTCAGCATGCCAATTGCATACTCCCTTAAAACTTCCAACGTCTGTGACATTGTGCTGTGTACATTTTGTGCCTGAACATTTTAGAGTGGACTCTTATTGTGGCTAGCCTAAGGTACACCTGTACAATAATCATGATGTCTAATCAGTATCTTGATATGTCACACCTGTGAGGTGGATAGATTATCTTGGCAAAGGACAAGTGCTCACTAACACAGATGTAAACAAATTTATTAACAATATTTGAGAGAAAAAGGCTGTCTGTTTACATATAACAAGTGTATGTAACCCAGAAAATTTTGTTTTGTTAAAAAAAAACATTCATTCCTGCATTTCAGGTCCGCAACCCAACAAATTATGGTACGAAGGCTGAGCTTTTTAGGCGCAAAAGTGGACAGAGGATCTCCAGTGGGCAACAAATATGTGAAAAAATAATGGAATGTTTAAAAACAATGTTGCCCAAGAAAGACTGGAAGTGGTCATGACTTTTCTGATTTTACTTGTAATGCATTGCCTTGTTGATGCTATAAAATTTCTATGTACGTTTCTGCATTAATGCTTCCATCACAGAGCTGAAAATGACCTGAATCAAAAGCACTGACACAGACACATACCTTAACAGACCATGGCTTTTGGACTTGTTGTTAATTTGTTAATAACAGTTTGTCTTTAGTCCAGAGCACATGTCTTCCAAAGAAGGTCTGGAATACTGATTGGTCTGAATACATTACATGTCTCTACTGTATGATTGTTCATCCTAGATGCCTCTGAGCCCAGAGAAGTTGATGCCACTTCTGGAAGCGCTAACACTAAGCTTCTTTTTGCACAGTTTTAATAATATTAAATATTAAGTCTGATAACTAAATAGGATAATATAAAAAACATTTTACATATTAAGTGTGCAAGTCACATTCAAACATAAAGTGCAAACATAGTGTTAAGTCACTCTTACTGCTATGAATGTTTCATAATGGTGTACGTGCTAAGTGTATACCATATTTCCAAGGTATACGTCACATTAGACTGAAAGTGGCACTGTGAAAGCCAATTGTATTAGCATAAATTCTGTGTAAACAAAAATGACAATGTAAAGTTGGACATCGTCATACAACTTATTTCAAATTATTAGACGCACAGTATTGTTGGGACTTAGAGCATGTTTAGAAAGTTTTTGGGTCACTTCTGAGCTACTGACTGTTCTCATGTAATTCTTGAGAATGGAGAATTTAGACCAAGGATTTTCTCCAATGCATAATCTCTCCAGATGCTCCAGCATTTTACCCAGTAGATTTTCAATGGGGTTTAGGTCAGAGAACTAGGATTACCATGTCAGAAGCTTGATTTTGTGGTCATTTAACCATTTTTGTGTGGATTTGGACATATGTTTTGGATCATTGTCTTCCTATAAAATCCAACCAAAACTCAGTTGTAACATCTTGGCAGAAGCAGACAAATGTATAATCTTTTGATACTTAATAGTGTCCATTATGCCTTGTATTCAAACCTGGTCCCCAGGGTCTTTGAAGGAAAAACTACCCCATAACAGTACAGATCATCCACCCTACTTAACAGAAGGGATACAGTTATTTTCTGTTTAACAGCACATATTCTGCCAAACCCACATTGAGATATATTTGCCAAAAGGCTCTGCTTTTGTCTCATTTGACCATAGAATTCAATTGCACTATTCAAATTCCCAGTAGCATCAAGTGAACTTTAGGCACATGCTTGTGGTTAGATAAAAAGAAATTATTTCTCGTGCCACCCATTTCCTTGCATGGCTATAGACTTTCAGACTTGACCAAATGATGCTATGACTTGTTGCATCTCCAACCACTATCCCTGACATAATAATTGTCTGTCTATTCTTTGCGCAGGAGGCAAACATATTTGCGTGAAATTTCAGGCCAGTTGATACCATTTGTTGAATTATTATTGTGTGTCATACTTTCCAAATATTTACATTTTGATTATAATAATTTGCAGGTGCACCAATAATATTTTCATATTTTGGGGGTATTGCGTTTTTAGAATAATACATTTTGTAATAAATAGTTGGGAATGTTGTTTTATAAGACATCTCAGAAAATGTAAGCGTTTGTTGAATAGGCTTATGAATGTCCATACAGCTAATTTATATTTATTTACTAATTTAATAATACAACAAATGGATGTACAAAATACTTATTAGTACAGTATATTTAAACTCAGTATTAATTAATTTTGTATTTGGAAATTGAACTTATACAGCAGTAGAATTTGTAAGTTCTTTTGCCCTTTTGACAATAGGGCCTTTGGTTAAATGCTAGGCTTTCCAAATATTTGCATCTTTGTTGAAGTAGGTAAACAATGGGAGCTAAGCATGAATTGGGGAATATGTTTCTAAATGCAGGGCAGCAGGATGAAAAGTATATTTAAAAACATAAACTTTGGACAGAACAGGGTCCAAGACTTTTTTTTTATGATTGTCCAGCAAGTATTACACTATCACAGCGTGTTACCTCTAATTACTGATGATCGTTGGGTGATGGGTCAACTTCATGATTCAAATTACATTTCCTTTAAAGCATAGTGAGGGGCCATGACACACAGTATATCCTCAGTCCTATGAGAGAGAGAAAACCACTGACCTATGCACCATTGTTTAACATACCCTAAACCCACAAGCTTAAGAATGGTTATCACTAGAATGCTTCAGAGAACATTCCTCCAAAGGGCAGAGATTGGTGTTGGTTTAAAGGAACAATCTTAGCAGTCAATTGGTTCATAGAGACAGGCAGGCAGAATACCTCCCCTACCTGCACCATGAACCTGGCCTGACTAAGGAGAATATAGAGAATGACGTGAAAAAAACAATAAATAAAACAGGTAAATAGGTGTGCATCATAAAAAATACATTAATTAATAATTTAAATAATTTTTCGTACATTGTACTGCTCACAAAAATGTGTCAGCAGTGTAGTGTAAGTACATGATTTATTTATTTATTTATGTATGTATTTCTTCATTTATTTATTTCTGCATTTATTGATTGATAATGATAGTCTAATGAAATAGACTAAACCAATTGGCTATTAGGTAATGTGTTTGATTACTTTGCTTTATTTTTTAAACAAGCTGGCACTTTAGTATTTCACTTCAGCATGAAGTAGTGGTCTCATATTCTATATGTATAGCTGGCTACTTCTATGATAGAAGGAGCTCTAAATACAGTTTCTTTGTAGTTACATTTAATAGTTGATGGGTGGGATCTCTGACGATGACCATGTCTTGATTTGGGTTGCTGAATTGGTCTGCAAATATTTCTTAGAACCTGTGAAAGCTTTTGATTTATCATGTTGGAGAGATATGATATTTGCAACAGTGTTTTACAGCCATTTCTTAAAAATATGTTGGCTTTCAAAAATAAAAACTTTATTAAACTTAATAAACGTGCAAGATTTTATTATAAATGTATCAAATTTCAAGAATATCGTACTTTATTCTCATATTTAGCGAATAAAATAAAAAATTATGGAAGATTTAATACTTTTTTTAAAAATTTTATGAACAAAGAAGGTGCATAAGAATCAGATTGTTAGGAGTATAAGAACAATGAAACAGTTGTGCAAGATAGACTCTAATAGATTTTAATGCCATTGTATCTTCTTGAGGTTTCTTCTTGGAAGTTTTCTAGAAGTATTCTCAAAATATCACAAATTTATTAACAAAATCTCTCATGTTTTTTATCAGTGGGCCAAAAACACTGTCATACATTTACTTCAAATTCTCTATCAAGAAAATATCAACCTCATCGATAGATAGGTATTTATTATTATTATTATTATTATTATTATTATTATTATTATTATTATTATTATTATTATTATTATTATCATCACCATATTAATAGTTCATTAATTATTGATATTCCTGTTATTCATGTTACATGTGCTGTAAAACTACCTCATCTGACTTGCCTTTCTCTGGTTTCTGTCCTTTGCTGACAGCAGGTGGGGCTGTTGCCACCTTCTGTCCTATCCTATAAAGACCCAATTTCCTGTTCACTTCCTTGTCTGGTATTGTCACTTTGTTGGTGGTCACTATGCTCCCGGTTCTCATTGTTCGCTTTCTGATTTGTTGCTGTTTCTCTGCCTTTCTTGTCCTTCTATCTTTGGTCTACGCCATTACCTTTATTTTCTATGCCTATATCTGCACCTTTCTAAGTGTTAGCATTAGTCTTTAGTTTATATGTTAGCATAAGCATTTGTTTATGTGTTAGCGATAGCCTTTTGTTTCTCTGTTTAGCTATTAGTCTTAGGTGTTTTGTGTTGGTGTCCGTTTATTACCCTTGTTTGCTGGTATTTTATGTTTTATGGTATCATATGTTGTATGTTGTAACATATGCTATTTTCATATGTTTTAGTACAACTCGACTCGTGAGGTTTTGTGTGACTATATTTGCATTTACCTTATTTATCAGACACCCTTATCCAGAGCTTATCCAGACTTACATCAGATTACAGTCTTACATTTTAAGCAATGGTGGGTTAAGGGCCTTGCTTAATGACCTAACTGTGGCAGCTTGGCAGAGCTTGAACCCTGGACCATCAGGTCCAGAGTCCTGTACCTTAATCGCTAGGCTACCGCAGTCCCATGTGCTATGTTTGTCTCCTTTGTTTGATAACTGTTTTGGATTCTATTACTGTCACAGTCTCCAGTGTAAATAAACCAAGAACACCTGGTACTCCCAATGTTACAAATATATTGTAATAAAGCATATGTAAGTGCCTGTTGTATTCTCCTGAGACGCAACACAAAAAATAAAGACAAGGATTTTTTGACATTTTTTGACAAAAGTAGTTGGTATAAACATGTCCAGATAAAATGCACTGCTCTCAAAAATTACGAGACATTTCATTTTGAATTTTTGTGAGCAGTATATTTTCAAAAACATTACTCATTTATTTTGCATTATTTGTATTGTGTATTAGACGTTGAGTCCTCCCTAAAGGGACATATACAATTAAGATAATGTGCTGTTGATTTTTGTTGTTGTTTTTAGTTAATTTCTTGATTTGTAAAGTGCATATACGGGTATGTGTGGGAATAAGAGGGTATTAATCACAAATGGTACATTAGGATGCAGTCCTTTTTGGGAAACACAGAAATGTTTACAGTTTTTTTGTGCTGTCATTCAATATGCAGGACAAAGTTGTGTTTTCTGAAAATAAAACGTAGTTTAAAGAACTATACTATAGTTAATACTATTAAAACAACACATTGAAAATAAGACACGAACACCATATCTGCATAATTATGTTTTCTTATCTCCCTTGTTGCCAAATAATGCATCATTTCAAAACAGCAGTCATTTTGAGAAAACTAATTTTAAGTTTTTTTGCCACACTCCCAATCAACAAAGTGAGATGTCCTATAGTCCTGTAGCACTCAACATTTGGAAAAGTCAACATTGTTGGATGTAAAGTTTTTGAAATACAGACTTTGGAAGCAAGTTCTCTGCAGAGAACAAAAATGAATTGCTAAGAAAGAGAGTAAATTTCTTTAGGCCAATGTTTTATTCACGTAGAATAGAGGGTGTTGCACCAGTCCAGAACAACAACATGGTGACACAGGACTAGTGAGTAATTCTGTTGCATTGGTTTTGTTGTCTTTGGTATACCAGAATTCTGGACCACAAGGAGACAAAAAAGAAACAGATGGCTGTTGTGGTGGTATGTTCCATAAGAATCAGAGATTTGAGTTTCATGAGTGAAAAGAGAGACAAATAATGAAATTGTGCTGTGAATGCACTGTGAATTCTGTGTTGCGCAGCCAATTCTTAGCGGCCTACCAAGACCAGAGCACGTTGGACTTCCATAAGATATTTGGCACAAGGCTGCATTTTAATGATCATTACTTTTCTTTTCCTAGTTTTTTATACTTATCCTCTGTATTATTGGGCACAAACTCAGTGTTTGGGGGTTGTGTTTGGCAGTAGCCACATATGCTGTGCTGGTTCTCTATCTGAAGAAGCCAAAACCCATGGTGCACACTGGCTTGTCACCAATTTGAGACTTCTTCACTTCCCAAAGTGCTCTGGAGCTAATTAGCAGCAGAATGTTTACATCTGCTGGATACCCTTCTTTAAAATGCTGATAACCGGCGCATGTAGCAGTGATTTTTAAAGCATAGCATTTGTTTTTTCCTGTGTTTGCTAGAACTGAAAAAGAAGGAAAACCTTTTTCAGTGGAAAAAAGTAGGTTCCACTGAAAAGGATTATATTTGAAGAAGTTAAGAAACAAATGATAGTGATACAGATCTGAAGAGAGAAAAAAAGAACGGTTTAGAAAATTAATAATTATTTGCGATAAACATGAAGGAAGTTTGGGAGGGGAAAAGGAAAAAGTGAAAAGTAATAATTAAGATTTAAAAAACATTAAGGAAATTCTAGGTCACGGAAAGGGACATATTACCATTTTATATGCTTTCGTTTCTTCGGCTCCTAGGTTTACATGCTCTGGATGTCATTTGTGCAACCCAGTCACACACTTAATCTAACTAGTATCAACCCCTAGCACCCCCATTGATTGTAACCACTGTTCTTCTGCACTTGGGTTCTACACCCCCCCCCCCCCCATGTGCTATGCACATACTCAGTTGTACCCAGCTGACCTGGAGCCCCTGGGGCCAGCTAGGGCCTTTTACACGCATCACCTCAGGCTGCTGGAAAACACGAGCCCATCACATTTAAAATAATGTCAGATGGTGTTTCCCAGATGATTCTGGTAGCACATCTCTATATGTCCGAGTCAAATGGGAGTGAGTTTTTTGGCACTGGTACAGTAGTAACCAAAAAAGAAATAGGTGAGTGAAACAGGAGGCCAGACCTTCAAGGAGATAAATGAGAGAGTTAAAGGGTAAGTAGCTTGCATTGTCTATCTGCTGGGGTCCTGCCCATAGGTTTGCGATCATGGAATTGGGCATTGTCGTACTTGTTGAGATAAGCAAATCAACTAAACTCCTCAAACCTATATGGTGTGGTTCCTCTGCATATCCTTACTAAAAACATGTCTCATGGGTGACAAGTCTCATTCTCACTCTTTACCAACCCTCACCCACACAAGTCTAGGGACTATAATCACCTGTCCCCATGGACCTGGGTTGCTTACGTGGTTCAGTCACCGCCTGGTGGCTGCCTTGTGAAATTCAGGAGTGATTCTTGGAAAAGAGGATTCTGTTGGGGTGGCGCATGGTGCTGCTGCCACAACTAGGGGGTGGTGCTGCTTCTCCATCTGAAGAAGCCAAAACTCAATTTGCAAGATGGCTTAAATTATCAGATTTACACAGATTACACTTCCCACTTCAATCAAACCCAAATTGTTTACACCCACTGAACACTATTAAAGGCTAATAAATGCTGCCATGTGTGGCAGTGTCTTTTTTAAAGGAAGTTATCACAGACGAAGATATTTCTTTGTCAGAACAAATGAAAACAGATTAAGAAAACTAAAAACATTGTTAAATGTATCCTCTATTTTTCCATGAATGACTAGTGGGTTTCCTTTTTTCTAGAAAATGTTATTTATTAGTTATTTAACTCATTAATATGGTTAATATGGAAGACACTATGAAACTAGGCATGGTTTCCCTTAATTAAAATGTGTTATACAGCGTTTTACAGTGTTTTCTAAATAATTTGTATTTATGAACAGTATAACCCAATGCCATTTTAGTTTTAATTATACATGATGACACTGGGCCAAACTGTCATGGACCATGAAATCCAACTTCAGAGAAAAGCTAGAAAAGATACTCTAAAAAATATGTAGACAGCCAAGGTCAACTTAACAATTTGTTTATACAGCACTATAAACTTAAATCTCAGTTTTTGCAAGAGATTTTTACTAAGACATAAAAACTATAAAACAATAACGGACTCACTCCCTCCTTACCCACTTGATTCAGTCCAAGGTCCTGGATTTTGGAAGATCAAAAAAGCAACCTTTTACCATAGCGACAAAGCCAGCATTGGGAGATATTCACACATTTGTGGTCAAAATTATTTTTCCCACAACACTGGAAAACTCCCCTCCCACACCACATAGTACATAATTAATAATATTTTAAACATTGTGGCGCTGGTATAGCCTACTAATTTGTCTCATTTAGTTTGTTATAATGTTTTATGAAATGCAGACAAATAAGCTCATGGGCTTCATTTCAATCTATTCTGCACAAGGACTAGAAAGAGAATATGCTGTTTAGTTGGTAATGCCCCAAAAAAGATTTTACTCAAACAACTTATATTTATCTTGTACCTAACTGGGCTGTACAAGGATAATATATTAGTTATTGATTACCGATTTTGCTTTTCTGCTCCACAGGGATTTGATTTTCTTTGGCCTGGAGTCTACACTTTATAATGTTAATACTCTTTAGTGTCTCTTTAGTAAAACTGCTTCTAATCAGACACATTAAATTGTAATTAAAATGTAATGATGATTCTGACCTCCCTCATTTACTGTCAAATGCATTTGCATGTGCCATCCAACTCTGCTGGAATACTGCTGGAATACACTGCTGAGACTCGGCTCTAGGTACATGCAGGCTAGTGTGTTAGACCACTACATCACATATATACACTAAGAGAATGTTTATTTTTTATTTTATTTTATTAATTTAAAATAAATGTAAGTTGTATTATTAAGTTGCATTAATAAGTGCGAAACCGTTCAATACTGAGCTGGCATGGCCATTAGTTCACAAAAAAGCTATTATAAAAACTGCCCAGTAAATCAAAGAAACAGCTTTAATAAGTGAGGGGTTAGCTCATTTTGATAGATAGATTTTTTAGCAGTGACAATCAATATCTTGGCCGATCTGACCATTATAAGCTATTACTTATAGCATATTTGAATGCTTCCACTCTAAAATTAGTTTAGTCTAAACTAATGCAAATTTCTAATGGAAGCTAACTGAATGGTCCAGAAATAATATCCTAAGGAGAATACAAGCACCTAGAAGTGTGTGTCTCCTAAATATAGTGCTCACAAAAAACTAGGAAATAATTCAAAATGAAATATCCCCAATTTTTGTGAGCATTGTGGTTGAAATGTAAATGTACATGGGGGTATGGGACACAGTATACAAACTTCTTTTGACTAGACTACACAACTACATATGGGTTCAACAAAAATAATAAAGAGTAGAAAAGTGCTGTGAAATGAAACTATTAAAACCATGAGGGCTTAAAGGGTTTGAAACTTACATTCTGTGAGATATTACCCACATCTTTTCACTAATATCCCAGTTCTGTAAAATGGGGAGGCCATTCTGAAACCATAATCTTTAATTTCTTGAAGTAGTTCAAGCTAATTTTGATTTTTAAATATATTTTTAAAAAATCTTGTTTGTAGTCAACATCTCTTAAAGTTCTCGCCACTACTACTTCTGCTACTAATACTTTTATTATTATTATTATTATTATTAATCATAGTAATAATAATAATAATAATAATAATAATAATATTGTTCAGAAACATGATTCCAATCTGTTAATGTACATCAATTAATAGGGCATCAAATGTGTCAATGAATTAACTTAATTAAAATAGTCATTTAGACTCTTCAGCAGTTAATCTCCATGGAAGACAGCCTTCATCCCTAACAGTGGATATTATGAGTAGCCCACAAAGACTTGGAATATCTCACAAATGAAAGAAAGCTTGAGAATTAGTCAAGATTAGAAATGAGACAAATCTACTGCTTAATATTTTTCTCTATGACCTATCATCCCTGTTATAAGATCACTAAAGTTGATGTTTACTTGGGTGCTAATCCAACTCCCACTATAAATTCCAATGAAAAGCACTAACAAGCAGAATGCAGACAGAACATGCGACATAAAAGAGAAAGCATTAACTTTAGTGCTCTTATGTCTGGGATGGTAGGTGATTGGCAGTAGGCTTGTCTTATTCTAATCTTGAAAGATATTCCAGGTTTTTGTGGTCTATATACACCTTAAACGATATAAGCTCCAGGATTTAAGCTCTAGCTCCAGGCAATGGCACTTGCGTCATGTTGATTGTCAGCAGATCCTGATCTACAACATCATACTTGCGATTACAAATTTGTCTCATCATTATTAAAAGCCTGGACCACATTCATGGGGACACTGGAAAGTCAGAATGCCATGACTAGATACTCATAATATCCACTGTTAGGGATGGAGGCTATTTTCCTTAGAGATTAACTGCTACAGAGTCAGAGGGACAATTTTAGTTAATTTACTGACACATTTCATATCCCATTTAGTGATGTATATTCACAGATTGGAATCATGCTTCTGAACAATATAATGATGATGATGATGATGATTATTATTATTTTACTCACTGTGTGGATGAAATAAAAAAAACAGATAAAGACTCTAAAATTGTGTTCAATCATTTTATAGATAGATCATATATCGATCATATATCTATATCTAGATATCTAGCAATATCAGTTTTTTTCCCTACTGCAACTTTGATATGAAAAATAATCACATTACCTTAAATCTTACATTCCTGCATTTGAGGTAGCCAATATGGCAGATATGTTATTGCAAACTTAAATGTCCTACAAAATGTTTACCCTAATCTGTAAACATTTTATATGTTTCTTTACATGTTGGCAACATGTTGTATGCTGTAAGAGCTTACAAAGAAGTGGAAAATGCTATTTTTTCCTAATGACCAGGGATGTTTGACTTTGAGTATCATGTCTTGTGGTTGCAGCTGTGCTGCACATTGATCTTTTATCAATGGCATTCAAAGCATGGCATTTCAGGAAGCAACTTCATCTCCAGCTTGACATCAGTCAGTATGTCTGATCATGTTGATTAATCTTCCAAACAATAACTTAAGCCTATCCTTATTCATTCATATTCACAAAGGAAGCACATTGTGTGGGAAGTGTGGGTTCTTTTGAACTATACATATAGGTTAATCAACACTACAGTCTTGCTAGGAAAAAGGTTAAAACTCTGTTTGACAACTAACTGAAGTAGTGCTCTTGAGCTACTTCATTGCTCAAGGTCACCCTACAACCCCGCCAAAAATATTTAATCATCACACTTTCCATTGTAGCAAATAAAAAATATCACAGCTATCGCACCAAACGATTTTTTAACAACTCAACATTCTGGCTTTGTGAAGCATACTTCATATTAAGGTTTGATTGTATTTTTAATGGTATAATTTAATGGCAGAAAAAATAGAGGAACATTTTTGATAACTTGTAATATGCATTTCTACAACAAACACACGTCTACAAGATGCAATTTAGTCTGCAGTTAAAATAGAGTGCTTACAGACCTTAAAGAGCTGTTGGGGTTGGACGATTGAAAGAATGGTCCCAACAAGAAGGATATCCAACCTTAGTGTAGCAAAAGATGCTTGTTGTTCTCAGACAGGTGTGACTTGAAATTAAAAAATGCACAACAATAAAAACAAATGGTTGGAAATTAAACAATGAAAAACAAATGGTTGCCAATAAAAGACAATGTCTGTGAAGGAAGTGTAAGAATTCCGCTGAATTAAATGTGATTTACATATAGAAACTGAAACCAGCACTAACAAGTCTTTGTGCCGTTAGCTGGCAGCTTGCGCCACGCATTCCCACCTTTTTGTTTATTGTTTATCCTGGAGGATAAACAACCAAATAATACTATGTTTTGCCTCTACCTCCGAGAGCAAAACCGCCAACTCACAAGTTCTTCTTCTTTGCATTTTTCTAATGAGCATTAGGAAGGATCAGGGTGGAGCACTGGGCTCGTGAATGTGCACTCAGTTCCACATTGATTGCGATGTATTAATAGAATCTTCATGGGATTGTGCTTACTCATGATTTGATACATCCATATTTGCTTGTCCTGAGGGTACACAACATTTTAGTAGGACTTCCACTCAAAGCTTTGCAAATGAAGTCCCTGGAGAAGGTTGCAAAATTCTGCTGCACTGAAAGCTCCAAAGAGCATTTTATTGGCGCCAGACAGAAGCCTCTCCTTATTAAAAGATCCATGAAAGCTCACTTGCAGTGTTATGTGCTTTTTAAAAAACAATCAGACAGGCTTTTGTATGTCTTTTAAAAAGGAGAGGCTTCTCTCCACCAGAGTCCTGGTTGTTCTTCCTTTAAATATTTATGGAGGCCACTGTGCTCTGAAGAACTTTCAGTGCAGTACAGCCTTTTCGCCTTTTACGATAATATAATGTTATTTAAAATGTATATTATTAGAATATAATGTAAAGATGCTTTGAGACAATGCTCCATTCTAAAACCGATATATAAATAACTTGACTTGACTTGATATTGTTTGCCAGCACTCTGACCAGAATGTCATGATTTTGTAGAGTTTTATGGCATTGTTGGCAATGACCATGTCAACAATGGCAAGCTCCTGCAGTTCTGAAACTGTTCTGCCTCTCCCTCCTGTGTGAGACAACCCAAAACACAAAATAGTCTAATAAGTATATTTCAAAATGTCATCAAATGTAATCTAAACTGCAGTTCGGTTATCACTGATGGATGCTCATCTCACCTTTTGCTTTGTTGGAATATTTGAACGATGAATGCAACAGCTAAGCGCCACAGATTTTGCTGCACCCTCAATCTGGCCTCCCTCAGAGAGAACATGATTTATAACATGATCAATAACCTCTTCTTGGTTCTCCATGCATCTTTTTTTCTCCCTGCTACTCTCCTTTCTCCAACAACTTATCTTTCCTGATCCATATTTTCAAGGAAAACTATTCTGAAACGGTCCATTTTATCCTGTTTGGTAATGAGATTTCAAAAGAGAACACCTGGGTAGGCTTTCAGCTAAAATTGCAACCAGTTGTGTTTAATTATTTAATTTCATTGTAAGCATTCTACTAAAGTTTTCTATATATTTCAATATGGTTACAGAAATGCATGAGAATTTCCACCTCTCTGTTTGAAGAAAAAAGAATGAAATGAAAAGAATTTGTTAACATTTGAAACGTGTTGCAAATAAAAAGTGTTTTGCAGGTTGTGGAAAGTTTATGGATTTTGAACAATGTGTTCACTAAATGCATTTTGTGTGAAAGCAAAGAAAAATTATTCACAGTTTGGTCTACATGCACTTCTGTATTGCTGACAGTGTAAATTGCTTTGAAAACATGGTTTCCGTATTAAACAATGCTTGTTGGCAATTGAAAAAAACTGTAATAGTGTTTCACAATTAAATGACAAAGATGATTCTACACAGTGTTTGCTCTAATAATGAGAACAGAGTGAACGATTTTTCATCTCTGTGATTTTACACATTAAGACATGACATAACCCTCTCCACATTTCAATATTAAGATCTTAAATGTAAACTTTTATCAGCAACCTATGTGAAAAAGTTCCCTTCCAGGACCTTCATATGTATGATGGCCTGGACATATTTGGTTTGTGTATTATGCTATCTATGGTGAAAAGACATCCATATCAAACTTCTATGGGGTGCAAGGTTATTAAAAACTGAAAACATAATTGCTGTTATAAATGTGAGGCTGACGTTCAGAGAATTATTCTGCAACTTCTCTTGGCATAACTATATAATGCGCCATTCACCAATCCAACCATCCATCCATCGATCCAGAGCTCCAGTTATGGACCTGCAATATTCCAGGATATTAAATACTGATGTCAAAATCTCTGCTATGAGGAAAACTGCACTTGTATAGAATGGAGTAAGGAGAAGCCTAATTCTTTACTAAAATAATATGCTACACTGATTTAGGTCTACAAGCTGCTATCTGAACAAACCAATTTTTGGAGCAATGACCTTTAAGCCATGGTCACACTAGACATACAAAATAGGTGGGGCCAAAACGGGTTTGAAAGATTAACAATGCAAACAGTCATCTGTTTTGGTGCAGCTAGCCTTGGTAGCAACATTGCTGTCAGAATGAGGACACATGAGAGGAGTACTAGTAGCTGCATTTCTGCTTTGGAGAAAGAGAAAAAATAAGGGTATATCATTCTCCCAGGTTAAGAAATTGGTACATGTTACGTGAATCTCCATTCTTGACACATGGCTACAATTAGCTTTCTCCAGTTTCCCTCTATATTACCACTCTACAGAGCCCCACCCCATCTATGGGCAAACTTGGTAAAGTTTTGCTTACAAAATGTTTTCCCTTATAAGTCTGCAGCATGAAATTGCTCATTGTGCCAGATTTCACTGAAACTGACACTTGAGGGGTTGAGTGACAACCAGAGCAACCAGGTCGATACAGTGGAATCATTGGTTCAAAAATTAGTACATAAATGGAAGAAACCAGCAAATTAAGGATGTGGTTGCATCAGGTCTACCTGGCTCAAATGTTGTAAACAATGTTATTTCCGTTTCTTTTCAGGTTAAAACTTAAAAACACTTACACGTTAATTTATCTTCTTGAGTTTAGACTAAAATACAATATTATCCTCGTTATATCTAATTGTCTCTCTTTTCACCAATTTTGAAAAGATTTTAAAATCTTTCTACAATTCTTTGCCTAATCCTTGGTCAGGGTTTGCCTAGCCAGATGTACTGGGCACAAGAACCATAGACATTTACATTTACAGCATTTAGCAGAGAAACTCCAGCCTTCCGATTCAACTGTGTGTGGGCCATCCCCAAAAATCACCGCTGTACAAAAAACATAAAGGCACAAACCCACACACAAAAAGGAGGACACATGTTCTTACAGACAGGCTTCAGAGAATCCAACAGAAAATACTGCATAACAAACCATGGATATGCACACACACACACACACACACAACCACAGCAGGCTTTTCCCCTGGCTATGGCGTGAGTTTGCAGGGCAGCATTGCGCGTCCATTAACTCCATTTGAGTTATGTACACACCGCTGGCCCGAATGTGCCAACATAAATAGATAAACCAGCCAAGGGGATAGCAATTCTTATTAATTTATTGTTGTATCAGTCTATTTGCATGCTGCATGTTCATATATTCCGTCTTGTACCTACTCATCTGCCATTATTTATGTGAACTGTTATTCACAAGAAGAGATAGCTATTAAAGCACACTTAGTAAACATTCCCACAAGGGATAATATACCATAAATCAATTTGTTACTAGTAGTGGAACTCCAACAATTCAAAGTGAATAGCTGCAGTTATCTACCCCCCATACATACATTATAAAATAAATGTATGGTACAGCATAAAAAATACAGCTGTAACTTTCTTTTGAAAAACCAATATGTAATTGTAATTAATCCACACAGGGTTGCAGGTCAGTCGGTGCCCAACTCTTGGCACAAGGGCAGGAACAACCCTAGAGAGGGTGCCAATCCATCGTAGAGCACACATACCCACAGTCGCACACTAAGGGCCATTTTAGAGATACCAAGTAACCTAACATGCATGTCTTTGGACTGTGGAAGGAAACCCAGGAGTACCCAGAGTAAATTCACTCAGACAGAAAGGACCCAGGCCGCTCCACCCTGGGATTGAACCCAGGACCCTTTTGCTGTGAGGCAGCAGTGCTACCCACCAAGCTGCTGTGCTGCCCACTCACAAAAAAATACAGTAAACTGAAAAACAAATTACAGAGAAAATGTGAAGAAAAAGTATATAGAAAAAAAGAAGAAAGCTGGGTCTGGCCACAATGCCTTGTCCACATCACAGGCAATATCTTCCCTAGCCAAACATAGAGGAAGAAGCACCTTGAGTGCATTGTCCATTCCTAAATCAGATCTATATCGTTTCATCGCATGCCTCTTGCATAGCCTAAACAAGAGGCATGCACACAAAGGGCTGCCAATCATCTACCTTCTATGGTCATTCCAAAAATAACTCAATAATACAGAAATGGTGAGTATGGTGAGAGATACTGTATAAATAATGGTGGGTGGTCAGCAAACCAGGTTTGGTCTGGGGCTGCACAACGAAAGCTCATGGTGCCCCATACTACAGCATACCTGTTTATTTGATGGTCTGCATAATTCATAAACTTTGATGGTATGAGAATGTTGTGAAGTCTGTCAAGAAATGTGAGAATACGGTCTGTGTTGTATGGTCCAATGTTGGCATTACGATGGAGGACACCATGCATATTGGAGATGGCAGCGTACATTGTGATGTTCCCACCACACTGGCGAACAGAAACATTTATACTGGCTCTGTGGCCAATGACGTTTCTTCCCTTCTTCCAGTCTTTGCTAGGTTGAACCCAGTGTCATCTATAAAGATGAACTCATGTGGGATAGCATGAGCCATTTCCATTACCATTTCCAGTACTCTCTGAAAACGAAGAACAAAAATCAACATGCTTTTATACAGTACACCCCTGGCCCCTTCCTCCTCCATGGTTGCATCTTTCAGTCTTTTAGAAAAACAAATTTAAAAAAAATATAGGTCTTGGACAATGCAGACCCCATCATACAGAAGCTTGTACAGTTAGTATATGACATCAGCCATTTATAAAGTAAACAGGTGTCACAGAAATAATACATTATCACATGTACTACATAGTGTGAAAGAAATTTGCGTCACATATCTGTACTCTAGTCTAAATGTCCGGATGACAGATACGACAGTAAGGTAGCTCAAGTTGGGTTACACCCTCTGCCCAGCCTCTCACATTGTCAGCCCATGGTTGATGACATGATCAACTAAATTAGATTAGAAAGTTGATCCATTAGAAAGTTGATGTCTTTTTTGGCCATGAAATCCTCTACCAGCTCTACCCCTACATCTCACCCTTCCATACCGTGTGTGTGTGTGTGTGTGTGTGTGTGTGTGTGTGTGTGTGTGTGTGTGCGTACGTGCATGCGTGCGTCTGTGTGTATGTAGGTGTTCCTAACATTTGCAAGATAATCAGAATAGAGTACCTTTCCTTTAGCAAAATATATTAGGTTTCCTCATATATGTTTTACATTGAAACACTACAAATTAACACTTTTAGAGACTACAAGCAGGATTTAATCAGGTAGGATTTGTTTTCTTTAGAACTGATTCACATTTCTGACCCAAGCTTTTCCCACCCATCTACCATGCGTGCCTCAATCCCACTTGCCATGTATGATGTCACCAGGCCTATGTCTTTAAATGGCTATGTGTTCCTTACCACTAATATTAAACAGATGAGATGGAACCTCAAAATGATGGACTTTAAATGAGACAAGCAGTCAAAACAATGATGATGATTATGATGAGAGGCATAATTTCCAGACAAAGTTTTGCATTTGTCTCTAAGCTGCAGGCTATGCATTCTGTGGTCAAGGCTGGGTTGATTTATTGGAGGTATCAGAATTTTTCAAAAGAATCTGACAAAGAATGAAGTTGATGTGTGACTTCAGAGTCAAATCATTTTAAAGGCTTTCAAGACAACATCTTAACCTTAAAATCTATAGTGGTAAACACACTAGATTTTAAACTGAAATGAAACCATTTTGATTAAATGTCCATTAAAGACATTAAAACAGATGGTAAAATATGCATCACCCCCACACTAAAGTTTTTTTCATGGCATTCAGGTAATCTATATAAACCAACAGGCTTATTGAATGACATTTCTGTGTAATGCAATACAAATGCAGTTGGTGATTTCCCAACCTTGCCCAAAATGACTCACTAAACCACTACAGTTGTGGAAGTTAATCTTTATGACATTGATGCCACTGGTAATGCATTGCTGCACTGTTTAAAAACATGTGTCAGCTCATGCCTTTTATTCGGTGGGTCTGTTCATTAGCTCATTCTAAATGGGGTCTATGGAGTTTGTCTTTTGATGGGCTTGTCAGTGTGTTCCTCAATGCAAAACACTATACACAAGTGTGCATTACAGCTTTCACATGGATGTCATGTTACAAAATGTTAGAATACCAGTCCAGTTCATTCTTTACTTCTGAAGAACAATAGTAGAGCAACTATATTCTTAATTATCGCTCTATCTAATGCCATTAACTTCAGCATAACAAACTTGAAGGCCAGGAGCTACACAATTGATACATTGCTCCCAGCTCCTCTTCACACACTGGAGTAGTGGGTTCAAGCAGCTCTAGAACAGATTGCGCAGTGTGTGTAGGACAGCGGCAGGTCCTCACAACACATCTCTGGAAAATCTCAGTTGTCAGTTGAAAGGACCCCTGGAGTCCTTTGACTTTATCCCCACTCCCTCCTCCTTCTTGGTGTAATTTATTTTTCAGCACCCTTGTCTCTCTCCCACTCAAAGCTGCATATTATCTTTTGCAAAACACAGCTCATCCTAATGCCACAGCTCTAATACTTACTGCTTCATTTTTTAAAATGAGGTGAAATGCTGGGCAGAGTTATCTATAGATATCAGAAGTATGGGTGGTGACATTATATGAGTGTAATTTGATAATTCCAAGTTGAAAATATTTGATTGACAATAAATTATGTAATCATTTTTGTAAGTACAAAGTTTGCCATTCTTATCAAATAAAAGTTATTAACTAATTTCAAATAGAATGTTTCGGCCAAGTCTTCTTGACTAAGTCACATGGTTCACGTAGTAACAAATAATGAAATCACCACATACACAAACTTTTTCATTCTAGGAGTTACATAGGAGCCTCTCTGTTAACTTTTTCAATCCTAAAGTGAATCTCAGACCCACCAACAAAGCATGTGAACATATTTGAAATTTTCTGTGAAAGGGACTGCAAACACGGTCCTCTACCCAACCAATTTCAAAGTCATCTAAGCTCAGTTCTTTGTCTGATGCCTGGCAATTAGCTTCACTGACACTGCCTAGCCTTCGCTTAACCAGAGTGTCTTTGGTACATCTCTCTACACAAATCACCCTGGGGAACCATGAATGATTTAATTAATCAAATTGAATCTGGTGTTGGAAAGAAGAACTTTTATGTACCTTACTATTCAAGACCTAGTGAGAGGAAGTGAGTGACAGTTGGCAAATGCTGTCCAATAAACAGCAGAAATTGGAGTGCTTAATAAAATAAGATATTTCCTTACCATAACTCAAATGTAGGTATTAACTGTACTCTACAACAGATTACTACTCAACCTATAGAACCTATACCTTTTCTCAAAATATAACCACAATGTAAAGTACATTACTACTAATTAGGGATTCTTTCTTTCTTTCAATGTCACTCACTGTTCAGGTAATTTATGTATATGAAATAAAGTATAGTGGTGTCAGAACATGTCAGAGGCTAATATGGCTCTTTCATTGGCTGCTTCCTCCCCAATTAATGAAGTCAATACATACAAGGTTTCTGCTCTTTATTCCTAAAACGATGTCTTTTGCATTGAGTGCTGATCTATACCAGGCCGCTTCTAAAGTGAATTATAATGTCAACATCAAGCTGGGCATACTATCCATTATTCAATACTATGCCAAGGTTACAATCTGATTGGTTGATAAGCATTTTCACCATATTTTTTCGCATGGTATCAAGTAGATTTAAGAAAACAGCACAGTCTTTCACAATGAAACAGTATTACTCCGCCAAGTAACGACAAGTTTCATGCACATATACGCATAACATATACAAATAGAAGAGAAGGTCAGTGCATAGTCATCTTTACAGGACACAAGGCAGGAGCAAACCTAGACAGGGTGCCATCATCATAGACTACATACACTCACACACTCAGACACACACTCACACACTAAGGGTACTTCAGAAACTCCAATTAACCTAACACAATCCAAATGCCTTTGGATTGTGGAATGATACCAGAATAACACACATTAACATTGGGTGGACATGCAAACCAAATCTGAGGTGGTGATCAAACCAGGGTAGCTGGAGCCATGAAACAACTTCACCTGCATTAACCCTAATAAATAAATAAATAGTTTTATCAATAACATACATCATGTTTAGTTTTAGTGCTATTTTCCTTTTATCTAGACTTCTTTGCATTCCAGAATATTGTTAGTTGGTAGTGTTATAAAAACCACATATTTTGTAGTAGACTGTGTCAGAGCAGTGCAGGGAATTGTTGCTGAGCAACAACTCATGCTTTGTGAACCTGTCACACCCTCAGGCATTTTCAGCGACCAAACCCAAATTCTAATCATACACACCTGGGTCTTATTCCGTTCACCTTATTTCTACATTCCTCTGCACTGTTTCACTGCTAACTGTAGTGTCACTTGGTCACTACCTCGTCACTAACCACCTGGTTTGTTTTTTTGCTGTGCAAGTTTGTCATCGCTTCTACTTACCGCTATCAACCTTGTTTCCATCCCTCTACCTCACCTCTTGCCTTGACCCTCGGACATTGTTTTGCCTTGCTGTGTTTTCGACCCCTGGACTGTTTTTGACCATCTTTGTGCCTGCCGTTTTGTGAATAAATTCCTGTTTGCAACTGTACGCTGCGTGTGTCTGCGCCATTTCCACTGAGCGTTACAGAGCCTACATTTGGCGGAAGGTATTTTCAATAGTAAAGCATATTCAGTATGAAATTTAGGACTTTTCTGTTCTATAAAAGCAATATAATGCTTGAGGTCATGAGTTATCATAAATAACATTATGATTATCTCGATTATTATTCATAGTAGCATGTAACTTCAAAAATTATATTGCTTAAAAATCATTACCCAACCTTACATTTATGTTCCAAAATCTCAGTAGGCTTATGGCTGCTGTAGCTTCCAGTTTGGGGGAAAACTCCATACATTTACATTTTTACATTTATGGCATTTAGCAGATGAGTCCAGTACCTTAGCCGCTAGGCTACCACAGTTCATACTAATATTATGTCTTTAATATTCAACTAAGTAAAACATGTTTAGGTATATATAATAAGTATGGTGTGACAATATAAGTATATATAAAAAGTCCAAGGTCATAAGGGTGTATTCATTTACACTTTCCTAAACAAGACAAAGGAAACCAGAGACCCTATTTGAATAATTCGAGCTCTAGCAGCACTCCAATTTGTTGTCAACAGGTTTTCAACCTTTATCTGTCAGCATCATATGCATATTTATTCAAAGTGTAACCGTGCCCACACTTCAACTGGCTTCCTACAACTTGTACGATTGGGGCTAGGCATGAATAATTGTTTGACAGATTAATCAAAATAAAGACACAAACTGACTGATGTCAAAGTTAAATGTTCTGAAAGTTCTGAATATACTTCATAAAATAGCCACACCACAAAACCCAAAAGTAAAGCCATCTTAGAAGAGTAAAAACTGCAACGAAAAACTCCATATTAAACTGCTTGGTTCTAAATGCAATATTTAGTGTCCACAAACCTTTGACTATATAAGCGTAAATCTTTGACTCTGTTATTGTTAAGGCAGACCAGCTCTGAAACAGCTGGTTAACTAACAATTCTGACAAATCAAACAGTAGGTTTTTTTAGATGTGAACACACTTGTAGATTGTAATATCCGGGTATAGTACAGAAGCTTAAGTGGTTCTTTTTCAAGGCACCATGGTTTCAGACTGCTAACAGAACACTCCCTACTTCTGCTTTGATGTCCTGTAATGCTGTTCAGCCAAGCCCAGTTGCAGTCCATGCAAATGTGACAAAACCTACCCCTTCTCAACATAGACAGGATATATTTATATTTTAATGATTTTTTAGGTAAATAATTTAGTGTGTTTTATTGCTCTCTATTGTGATTTTATTAGAAACTGGATGCACTTCATCTGGGTGAATTAGTGCGTACATATGATTATAATGCATTTCTAATAAAATACAAGGGGAGCCCATTTAATAATAATATTAACAATAATAATAACATAATTATTTATTATAAGTGTTTACTATTTAGGATATTTATTTCTGTGTATGCGCATACAGCTTTTCTAAATTAATACCATATCGTAAACCTTTTTTTTTTTCATTTCAACTGCTAGAACTGCAAATGTCCTGTTTTTTGTGACAATTGTCAGAATGTAGTTTCATGCATGATAAGCTAAAAACATAATATTAACAAGTAAAATTAATTCTATACAAAATACTAGAGAGATTATAATTTTACATGCTGTAATAGAGATTTAAAATTTTAAAAAGTAAAAAAAAAAAAAAAAAAGATCTGGAGAAAAACACATTTTTGAAAGCATATACCACCTTTCCAACCAGACATACATTCTGTGCATTCACTCCTTAACCCTTTAAAGACCAAGGGACAAACTTGTCCTATAGTTTTAAATCTACACCGAATGTATTTGTAACACTTCAGTTTAACGGTCCTGATAGAGTTAAAGTGAAGTATTGCAGGAAAAAATGCCTTTGGTGTTTCTTATCCCTTTCAGGGCCGTAAGTTACCATAAGTTATTTCAATTGCATTTGGTGTCCATTTAAAAGTATGGGACAAATATGTCTGTTGGTCCTTTGGGGTTAACATAAAGAAAACAAAAATAGTAATAAATGCATCATTTACTAAATTGTTTGAGGAACTCAAACCATTTTTAAATGTATTTGGTCCTGTTCATAATGAAGAAAGCGATCTTGGCACTGTAGCCATCATTTCAATTATGCAACACCTAAAAATTACATACTGTCAAAGATTTGCAAAACACTTTATTTAAAAAATTGTAGGCTACGCCTTTATGCTAAGACTCTTTTCCCATGGTTCTTCCTACAACTCATTGAGAGATGGCCTCCTGTTTTCAATGCCAGAGATAACTTACTTTTGTTTTACGCATACCATAATGAAGGGATCTGACCACAAGTTATTATGACCATGTTGTGTGTACAAAATAAGGTCCAAGTCAGCTAGCTGACAGATTTATGGTGTTATGATGTTTTTTAATGATTTATGTTACATGGCCAGTGGTGGTATTTTGGGGCGGTTGGAACATCTGAATAAAGGACATTTCTCAAGCACTACAAGCACTTGCTCAAATATGTTGTACAACAAGAAAACATTTGAGGAAGCAAGCATATGATGGAAAGTTCATTGCATATCTTTTTTTAATAAATATATAGCAATATCTTAAAAATACAAATACACATAAAGGCTCAAAACATATGTCAACCACAGTATATCTATAAATTTGTAAATTGTGTATGTATATTCCATGTTGAGTGGACAAAAAATGTAATGCAGTCATTCACTCAGTTATTGCTATGAATATGGTACAATATGCAAAAGTTTGGGCAACTTAGTCATGTTACATGTTTTGTTGATTTTTTAAATGAATAACATCTGCTGGAAGAACCTTTACAGTTTATTTGCTGAATTACTGTGTATACTGAAAAAGTAACATCATGTGCACAATTCTGGGTAACCCCCACGCATTTTCTATACCTGCTAAACAGTTTGTTTTAGGTCTGTTTAGGTCTAGATTTAGTTTTTCTTTCACACTCTGCCTTGAATAACACTTCTAGTTCAGGAACATTCTTAGGTCAACTTATAACTGACAGCATTTTTGAGATCTTTCAACACATTTTTAAGATTCAGTTTTTAGCATTATAAAGGCCATTTAAAAACCTTAAACATTATGAATTAATCATACAATTTTTTAAAGTTTATTTTTAGGTAAGCTTTGGATCACTGTCTAAAATCTAAACACTCACTGATACGGAAATGTTCCAAAAGTGTGTGAAAATGTATTGGCAAACCAAAACACAATTAAAAATAAATGTATGCTAAACTCATTAGCTTACAATAAAGCAAATGGCTTAATGAAAATGGTGTCCAAAGTTATGCACATGTCATATTTTACATTTATAATTTTTTTTCTTTCCTAAACTTCAGCAAATAAATAGTAATTGTAATTTAGCAGAAATAAAATATTTAAGTTTGTTAACTTTGTTTGGTTTGTTTTTCACTTATAACATCAACAAAACATATTAAACAAAACACTTTCCTGGTATAATAGCAAACTAGTCACAAATCTTTTTTGAGTCAACTGTGTTTCCTCTGGAATTAAATGTATTTAGTTTACTTTGCAATGTAACGGAATAGAAAAATATCAGTGCAGCACTCAACAACACACCCAATAGCATTTTAATTTCATAAGTTGATAAATTATCCTTAAAGATCATTCCTTAGCTATTGTCTAAGTAGAACAAATAGACTGTTTCAATAATTGTGCAATTCTTACTGCACACTATGGCTAGACGATATTAAAGCAGAACCATTATTACACAAGTAAAATGTAAACTGTCCTAAAGTATTTTTGTAGTCAATACACTATTCATGGCTAAACAATTTTAGGAAAATAGCATTTCTGTCACAGAATCACAGAGTATTGTTTTTTCTTGAGAATAAGAACATATTTAGTTAAGAGTTTACACAAACACTTATTTCCATTCCTCTATACTTTACATTAAGTACAAAATAAGACATTTCTACCCGTTAGTGCTTTGCTTTTTAAGAGACTATAACATAAATAAACAATTTATTTTCAGTGTTCAAACATACAGTTCCAGTGTGACTGGACAATTAACATATCCCTTTGTGTTCCAGTTGGCAGTAGGAGGTTTTGTACACTATGTACTCCAGCTGCATATTTCAGTTTTTTAATGTGATTCCATTCTTATTTTTATGAGAGCTAGGGACCATTGGTCAAATTTTTTTCCTCTCTGTTTACTCTTTATTCATATTAATTCACTCAGGTCAACTTAACCAGTCCCATCTGATTTCTTTCCAAAATGTCCCAGCTTCCAAATTATGTAGCCTTCTTTACATCCTTTGTTTTTGAACTTCCATTTCAATGGACATCTACAGATCACAGAATGCAATGCTTAGTTCGAGGACATGGCATGTTCCGTTTCAACATGGACACATCAGTGCATAAGATTCTGCTTCTTCAAACTCATCCAAAACCTGAGCTTTGCTATGAGAGGGATAGTACTCTTTTACAGAGTTGAACATTTAACCTCTATGGCAAAGCAAATCAAAAACAACCTGCTGTGCAAAACATTGCTGGAAAAAGCCAGGTCTAAAATGCCCATTCATATGTTATTGTTTTCTTTGAAAAAAAACCAACAATGTTTATTCCAAGAGTCTTCCACCCAACATTTCCTGGTGTCCTACTCCCAGCACATTTGCACACCTGTTCATTTACAGGTGAATACCTCCGTCCTCTCACTGCACGTGTTACATTTGACAAAGCAGCACCACTGGAACTTGCAATTACACTGCCACACCTTGGTATATTGGTGTGTATTGTATCCACGGCCACAGCACATGAGGTCACAGCCATCTGTGTGTGGAGACGTTCGGTTACACAAACGCCCCTGTGTCCCAACGCTGCCTGTCTTAGCATCCTCCTCACAGTAATTGGGCGAACGCTCAATAAAGACCAAGTCTGTCTCCAAGGGTTTTTGGTAGCCATTTGTCTTCTTTATCTTGAGGAAGGTAGGCTGGCGCAGTCTACTGGCTCGAACCACCTCCACATGCACTGCTTTATTATACTTGTCTTTCAGCACGTAACCAATTTCTCTAAACTTTGGGAGCGTGGTCCAGCATGTCTTAGTGGTGCAGGATCCCGACACACCATGGCATTTACACTCCAGCTTCATCCGCTCTTCTAGCACCTGAGGAAAGCAATGCAAGTATAGGTTACTATATATCAGCTCGACAAGAGTTTGTGTACAATATAGTCTTAAAACCTGCTCATTTTAACCTTTTACTTCTTCAAGTTCATAACTTGTCTGTTTCTTTCTTTTGTATTTTAAAATTGTTTCTTGTTCAAGAGGATAATTGCTTGTTCTGTAAATGATAGTCTTATATTTAAAATGACCAAATTGGATAACAGTTCATATCAAAATAAAAATACATATTTATTACCAGGAGTTCAATGTATTTCACATTTTTATAAAACCTTTTTACAATTATACACACTTAATCAACAGAAACCTTCAACTAACATTGCATAATGGTTTCTGTTGTACATCTCACTGAACTGCATACATTTGTTGTATACATATCATCCAAAGAAACCCACCCAGTTATAGTTAAAATTCTAATCACTATTATTAGCAATGGATTAATACGCATACCTAATGCATGCCCATAGCAAACCCTGTGGTTTAGTCATGTGTTGGCATACCAAAGACCTTATACTGAGTTTAGCTAATGACATAAGACAGTTGCTGAACCACTGAAGAAATATGCAGATGCCAGTTAAATGTCAAATCCAGGGAAAACAGACTTAGCCATTATGCATTACTTTGCAATTCATTTTACCTCCCAGGAGACCACGTAGAAGAGCATGAAAAGTAAATATGGATTTGATGTTACCATTCACCATGACACTCCAGTAAATGTGAATCATTTGGCTATGTTACATAAAATAAGACTATTTTATAAGGCAAAACGAATCACATGTTTATTAAGCAGTTCTATCTGTGCCAAACATAATTGCATATGAAGTTACTGAAAAAAACAATAACTACTAACTTTGATTTGAGGTAGTGTGGTTGTCCCACAGCATTAGAAAGCCATATTTGTTCCTTCTGTAACTGTATGTGTGTAGTTAGTCATTTTCATAGCAGATATATTGCACATAGCAAATAGAGTGTGATTCCCTTTTGAACTGGCACATTGTCCAGTGTGTAATTGCAACTTGTGTTTAATGTTTATGGGATAGGCTGATGGCCCAGGGTGACCATCACCAGAATTCTGCAGTTACTGATGAATGAATTATGACTAATCCAAACTCACTCCCACCACCAGCTTTTTTTGTAAGTGCTTCAGCAGAGCTATGTTATGGCACATTTTCCATTGACTCTACCACATCATGCCCAAGTAATTTCTTTCCTTCAAAATATGTGCAAGTTAATTGATTAACTTGACAAATCTACCATGATCCACACAAGGCCATGGTCAAGAATGTTTTCATTCACCTCAGTTCCATCAATACGTGACGCATCATTCAAGACAGCTGTTTCTATACATGTGAGATTATGAATAAAACTCCAGACCAAATCTTTTAGTGCTTGCAATGTTGTGCACATCTGAGTCAATCCATTTCCATTCAGTAGAATGAAGTGCACCAGTTTTCCTTCCAATCCATTAAAGTTAGCTCAAACCACACACACACACACACACACACACACACACACACACACACACACACACACACACACACACACACACACACA
>JAUZST010025574.1:0-30833 GCA_034779995.1 Parotocinclus haroldoi | reverse complement strand
GAGAGAGAGAGAGAGAGAGAGAGAGAGAGAGAGAGAGAGAGAGAGAGAGAGAGAGAGAGAGAGAGAGAGAGAATTCATACTTCTGTATCCCACATAATATGTAAATCGGTTCAACAGTTTTAAAACATTCACTTGCTGTGTTGTTTTTATTTGACTAAGACCGCAGACACATCAAATGTCACAAATTTTACTTTGAATCACTCAACTAAGTAACATCAGAAGCTAATATTTAGAAGCAGACAGCTGTTAAATATCCCATCTGTTATCCTGCTGCCTCTGTCAACAATAAGGGCAGGCTACAACACAACCAGCATCTGCTCTGCCAAGGTTAAAACTTGCTGTCACTCCAGGACCTACATGACTCCAAGACACAGCAGGCAGGAAGGATCATGGCTGATAACTTGCCAAACTTTGTTCCTTTGGGTCACAGACTGAGATCTACCCTGACTAGGACCATTTTTTGCCTGGGTTTCCCCACTGACAGCACCCCTCATTTATTAAATGTTAATAATAAAGGTTATTAAGATTTCTAACCTGTTTTGCACATATGCGTAATAACATATTTGCCATGGCACATTACAATAACACAACTCAAATTGTATCTGCATTGTATCTTGAATCATTGAATTGTATTTAATGATTTTATTCATCTATCTATCTATCTATCTATAAATATATAAAAATCATACATTATTCCTATTTTCTCACCCAAAATTATTCTTATTCCTTCCATACCAAATTCCATGTGTGAAAACCAATCCCATTCTGAACATGTTTAATACAGTAGTCATATCAAAACAAGTGAACAGATCAACCTGGCCATTTTTATGTATATAAAGGCAAAAAAAACAGCTTTTATGACATTTTGACTTGAATAATTGTCATAACTGCAGTAACAATGCTCTGTGCTGGGCTAAACGTGTTCATAGGATCTCTAAATATGTGCTGGTATTTTTACTAGCTGATAACTGAACACGCTGCAAGGAGATGATGGAACTTAAGGCTTGTGTCTCATGTCTTTTGGAAAGAAAAAAAAAATAATTGCCATTTGTTTGATAACATTTACATTCAACGGGACAAACTAAACCTAAACCTTTTTTTTTTAAGTCTTGTGAAAAGAATTGGCAACATTACAAAGTGGTAAATGATTTACCGTCGCAAGTTTGTGTGTTGCAGGCCTGAAATGCATGAAAGCAAGTGAATGAGATGCAGGGAACAAAACAAAATGTTAAGTATTTAGGGTTCACTGTCTGTTCTACTGTACTAAAAAAATTAATTCAATAAAATGTACATAATTTACTTTCTTTGGCATTTTCTATAATTCCCCATGATATTTCTGAATTGGGGTTTATTTATCATGTACAGCCATCATAAAACGTATTCATACATTCATTGTGCCCACACAGACATTGGTATTGCTATCGTTGTAGGACCTTCCATTGACATGAATGACAACGAAGGCAGAGACTTCAGCTAATGAATGCTACACCCAACCCTAACCTCACCTAAAGCATCTGTAATTATTGTTTTAAAAAATAATAATCAAGTCTATCAAAAAAAAAAAAAATCCAAGCAGACACTGGGAGAACATAAACGCTTACACAAGCAGGGTGTGAGCTTGAAATCAAACCCATGCATCTCACCACCGCAACACCATGCTGCATTCATGAAAACATCTAAATCATTGACTTCCCCAAACAATAAATTCTAAATTTTAACCTGGGGGGGGAGGAAATACTACTTTCTCATTTCTGCAACAGCAGCAACATCAAAACTCAACAAATTAGTCAGGCTTATATCCCGTGTGTGTGTGTGTGTGTGTGTGTGTACTCCCTCTATGGCTATCCAAAACACATGAGACTCATGGATAACACAAAACAATAAGAACACACAAAAAAAAAATCAATAACACACTCAAATAACCAGGGTGAAAAAGAACCTGCACACCCGTATGCACACCAGAACACACCAATACTCTAGCGTACCAGCTAGAATCACATTAACTCTCTTAAATGCAAGTACATTTGAAATAAAAGTACATTTTTAAAAAAATCCATGGAAAAAAAATGTTGCTTCTTCCAAACGTTAAGTTTAGTTCTTTTATTTGAGGTTAAAACATTAGTCAACAACACTGTCCTACATTTTTCATATAGCTAGAAAGTTGAAGTTCATAATTCATTCCTTAATTTGGTAAGTAAAACTGCGCCCCTCTGACCTCATATGGATGCATGAGTAGTCAGATTTCAGTGTTATGGAATAAATGTTACAACCTACTCGAAGGTTCATTAAATGACTGCGTTTTTGCATAATCACACGAGACGAAGCATGTCAGAGGTCACCGATTCTCACTTTATGCACTAGTTTTGCCTTGGTTCACATTCCTGCTTATTCTCTTCTGCCTGTTTGGACCCTGATTCTTCCCTTTGGATGCTGGCTGCATTGTGTGTGTGTACGTGTGTGTATCAATGCTATGCTGCCAGCTAACAGCCTTTCACCCACGATCCTAAAGGGCATTAAGCAAGATAAGGGTAAGATCATATGTATTGATTCATATTCTTCATATAGTCACACATTGTGACTATGCCCTGAAACAGTTCTCTACTAGTGCAGTGGTATTTAGTCCTAGATCAGCCCTGACTGTACTCGCTAAAGGACTGAGCAGTGGTACTGCAGTTCATTTAAAAATATGCACTTTGTCGAGCTTTTAGTTCCTTTAAGAACTTATCTTCATGATCCTGCTCAACCTGAACGGAACGCGTTTCCTGTTTAAGACTTCTCCGTGATGGCATCCCATTATTCTGCGTGACTTAGAACATATATGAAGCCTTGGCTTTGTTTTTAAGATGCTTTGTGACAGTGCTTGTAGCACGTTAATAAAAGTTCAAAGTTAATATTGAACATCCCTTTCAAGCAACCCTGTGTGATTTTACCGTAGTGAGGAACGTGCATCTACCAGTGAACTGATAAAGAGGTGAATATGAAGAATATAAATATGTTTATTAAAAAGGACCAAATCATTAGAGTGTATTCGGGTATCACTGAGGGAACTTCCAGGACTGGACACAGTTCACAGGTTCTGGAAAAGGCTACCTTAAGTCACTATCCCATTACGTCAGGATATAGGTGGAAGATGGCAATTCATGTGCTTCCTGACATGGCCTGATTGAATGAACCGTTTTCCGCAAACTGGACAGCTAAAGGGCTTTTCTCCGGTGTGAATTCTTTCATGGTCATTCAAGTGATTTTGCTGTTTGAACCGCCTCCCACAAATTCTACAGCGATACGGCCTCTCTCCTGTATGAGTCCTGTGGTGAACCTCCAGCACTTGAGAACTTGTATAGCACTTCCCACACCAGTCGCAGCGATACGGCCTCGGCCTCTCCTTCTTACGCGCGGCCATGTTCTTCTTCAGCTGCATGCGGTTTCTCAAACCCTTTCTGCAATAACTGCTCAGAGAGCCTATTTCAGCAGACTGGCTTTGACAGTGGGAAGAGAATCTGGGAGCTTGACCGTCTCTTAAACCTACCACAAGATTCTCAGGTTCTCTGTCACTTTTTACCACTGAGCCCAAGTGATCAGAAATAATGGAGCAGCCCGATAACTCATAGTCAGTCACATAGTCTGGGAACGGAAGTTCTTCCTTCTTTACTTGTAATAATGAGCCAAGGGTTCCATGGCTGATCTGTGGATACTCCTGAGTAAGCACTTGACTGGTCTGACCATCTGAAGGAAACACAAAACATGGTTAAAGGATGGGACTAGAGATCATTGCTTGGTTGAGGCCCACCTTTATTATTAAACAAATTATAATACAGATTAAACAAATAGCTAGAGGGTGTAATGATTAATGCAGTGATACAGCATTACGTGTTGCGGCAATTTACCGGTGTGTGACACCTCTATTCTACAGCACTACCGGTATGTTTCAGTCAAGGTAAACTCAACAGAATGTGTCCTGGTTTCAATAAAATAAGGAACATCAATTACAAATCATTTCTTCACTTACTTTAGTTTGTCTGTCAACTGGTACATTAATTGCTATCGTGTATCAAGATATGTGTAGACATCAGGTACCTGAACCTTGCATAAAAGCTAAGTGACATTATAATTAATTGACAACAAGCTCTGAAAGAAACCACTAATGCCACTCATACCATCCATCGTAGGACACATACCTACAGCACGCACAATTGCGCTGGGTTAACAGAAATGCCAGTTGACCCAACGCATACCTTTGGCTCATGGGAGGAAACAAGACAGCTGAAATCAGGTCTCTGAAGCTGTTCGGTGACAGCTGACTAACCACTGAGCCGCTCTTTTTGCATTCATGCCTTACACAGAACACGCGACTTAACGGCCACTTTATTACAGACGCCAGTAGCATCTAGTAGCATGTTAGACCATGAAAATGGATGCACAGATTTCACCATGTTAGCATTGTTCTGCAGGAACATCGATCCATGAATAGCCAGAATAGATCCTCACAGTTGGCGCAAATTAGATGTGGAGGTACTGCCAAGTTCTGAAAAGCCTGTTCTACCTGAGCTTCCACATTTGGCGTCTGAGAACTCAATTCAATTCAATTTTATTTATATAGCGCTCTGTACAATGGTACATTGTCTCAAAGCAGCTTTACAATATTATATTATTATATCTTAAAAGGCCAAGTTGAGCAAGCCTAGGGCGACAGTGGCAAGGAAAAACTACCTGAAAGTAGAAGGAACTCAACAGGGGACCCGACCTCCATGGGTGGCCTAGATGTTAATGAAAGAAATACTTAAGTATATTAAATTATAGCTAAATTACAGGTAAATAAGTTAAATCAAATAACAAACCAATAATACAATTTAAATTAGTAGTTTTAAAAAAATTAAGTAAATTATATCAAAATAGACTGTAAAATGAGTCCTCAGTGGGAGGCCCTTGGAAGGACATCGTCTCCTAATCTCGGTGCTTTAAAAAAAACGTGCTTACCACGTTTAATGTTGTATGGCTTTCAGGTTCACTTCCCTAACAGAAACAAGTTCCGCCTCTGCACATATAAAAAAGGGACATTTTTCAAAACACCCTCATCAAGATGGGAATAAAAACACATGGTTCTCTATGCAGATCAGCTTCACACACACTTCGTCCGTTTCCTTTTGGGGCGTGTTAAGGTTAACAGAGCGTTAAACAATCGTAAGAAGTATACTGCTCGCAAAAATTTGAAATATCCCCCAATTCTGTGAGCAGTGTATAATCAAGGCACACCCGTGAGCGGTAAATCACGCCGCAGTGACAAGTTTTTAGATTCGGTGATGACGAGGAAAAATGATTAACGCTGATTTCCTGTTATTAATGTCCATGGGTTGTTTGGTCATTATTTTCACTTGGTTAATAAGCGCCTCTCAAGTATGCGAGCCTTTCCCCTTGTTTCCCGGGAGAGACTGACAGGTGGTTGCAAATTAAAATGTGACTCGGAAAAACACTGGACGAAATGCAGTTGTTACCTTCAGTGTGGATCTCGCTGTGGATGTTTATCTCGGTCAGTTGGTTCCTCAAACGCCGGTTCTCCTCTTTGGTCCGCTCGACCTCCTCCTGGTATTCATACACAGTGTCTTTAAGCACCTCAAATATCTCTGCAGCCACCGCCATCAGTTTCTCCCTGAAAATCGAGTTGATATACTCCATTTTATCCATGATAAGCGTCATTTGTTGTTGCTGCAGACTGCACGATACTCGCTCTTGATCAGTTACTTCCTTAAAGTGCTAGCATAACAGGAAAGCAAATTTAAAGTCCCTCTTGAACTGATTACTTATTCTTAGATGGCCTTCGTGAAGCCTGGTCCAATTTAATTGAGTTTATTTGTTATAATAATATAATATAATATTTGTTCCTTATATATATAAGGAAAGGAACGTTGTTTTCTGAAGAATTTTAACTAAAAACGGAACGTCTCGAAGCACAGCCTATTAACCGCCCTTAACTGGCAATTAATTATTAATTTTACCTCGGTTCAGTTCAGGACTACTTATTGGCAAAATATTAAAGGAACATCACTGCCAAATCGTTTACAAAAGAATAACAAACAATGTATAAAATAAAATGCAAATAAACACTATTAATCAGAAAGGGGGAAATAGAACATTATAGATAAACATCCTGTGAAGGATATATACATAAACAATTAAAATGTATTTAAACAAAAGAGATAAGACTGCACGGATTACAGCATAATTATGCTGTTTTATTCGAGGTGGTGCCTCTCAGCTGCTAAAACCTAGCTCAGTGTCTATGTTCTTCATGTGGAGGAACTCTAGGCTGCTGACTTTGCTGTAGAATCTGAATCATATTTCAGCGCCTTGTGTTAGGAAGTGAAGCTCTGACTCGGCCTCTGAGGCCTTACGATGAGAGCACAGTCTGGACTCTCGCTCCGAGTGAACCACTGCCTGCGCCATCCCATTTCGATAAGCAGACAACGATCGCCGAGTCTGCACTTACTCCACAGTTTTCCACACTCTGTAGTCCTTGATGCCAGACAGATACGCATTGAGAGTGTAGTCTCTTTTAAGATTGGATAGCACTGAACTTCGATTTGTTGCGTGCTTTCCGTCCAGTGCAGTGTATGTTGGTTGGTTGTTGGTTGGGATGTGATGTGTTGGTTACGCGTTACTGATCGTGCAGTGTTAAAGGGTCACTGGATTTGATGTGGTTCCAGAAGTGTTGTAGCTGGGGTATTGTGGCAATTCAGTTTTCAGGTAGTGTTTAGGATGTTGAGGATACTTCTGCAGAACTCTGTGTGGACGTTTTCAGTTGGGTGTTTGTCCCAGTGTGAGAAATCAGTAAGACAGTGGCGGGCAGTGGGGCTCGGGGCTGGGCCCTGACTGTGCAAAGTTTGCATGATCTATCCTTATCTGCAAGAGTTTTCTCCAGATACTCCGGTTTCCATTCACATTCCAAAGTTGTGCGTTAGGTTAACTGTTGTCACTAAAGTCAATGTGTGCGCATGTGCTCTATGATGTATTGGAGTCCTGTCCAGGGTTGTTCCTGCCTTGCACCCTGCGACCTTTGCTAGGATAAGTGGACAGTGCAATGAACGAATGACAAATCTGACTGCTCCCCAAAACTTCGCTACAATATAGGGCAATGGGTTGACATACAGATTCAACTAATTTAATCCAGATTTTTATCTACAAACGAACTACAAAACACCTGCTACACATACACCAGCCCCATAGCATTAGCCCTAACCTCAGTAACCTAAAGCATTTATTTTGTCCAATTTTTTGTCCTCACTCTTCAAAATTCCAGTTTTGCTTTTATTGTAGAGAAATTTGGTCCTCACAAAAACAAACACACACACATACACACACACACACACAGTTCTGGGTACTGACAGCATTTTCATTATATGATTTGTCAATAAAAAAAAAAACATTTGAGAGACTATTGTAAAAATAAGAGCACTTTAAATAACTGCGTCAGATTTTTGACCCACAATGTAAAAATATATCAGTAGGCAACATTGTTTCCTGACTGCATATTTGTTATATATTTTAATTATTTTTGTTATCATAAATGGACACAACTGATTAAATAGCCTGTATCAGTCTTACAATCCATGCCCAGCACTCTTCTTATAGAACCACACTGCTTCATGATTTATGGAAACTTAACAGAGGGATGATGGTAATTCACGTTTTCTAACTTGGCTGGACTGAATGAATCGTTTTCCACAAACTGGACAGCTAAAAGGTTCCTCCAAAGTGTGAATTCTCTCATGGTCTCTCGGTGCCCATTCTGACTGAACCGCCTTCCACAAAATCCTCATTGCTAGACTTTATTGGGACGTAGCAATCTGCAGAGGAAGAAGTACATGTGGACGGTTCATTTAATCCCAGTACTCTATAATAATGTCCTTCACCATCTGAAATATCTCTCCAGCAATAAATAAGAGACGCTCTGCAAAAACCGAGTTTAAAAGCTCAATCTTCTCCATTATGGTAACTGAAAGCATCGCTAACAAAAAGAGTTCCCTTCTTCTGTTTTAAGGCTGTTCAACGATACACATTCACCTGTCCCATTTACTCACCGATAACAAATTACATTACAAATAACCATACACACATTTAAATATAACACTTTATGAACAGGGAGTGGGACAGAAGAGATAACAACAGTGCGGAACAACATGGACCAAGAGATGGTTTGCCTCTGCCTGCGCGAGTTTGCATGTTGTCCAAGTTTGTTTTCTCCAGATAGTTTAGGTTTCTTTTCTTTGGCAATTTTATTTTTGTAAAATAAATAGTATCCTTTTCCCAGCGGTGAAGTTCAGTAACACTTGATACAACCAATCATCAGTTAAGAAGTGCAATTCCTGCTTGGTTGGACACACGGGCAACATTTAAGAAAATACATCCGACTCATCTAATATACTGTTGGAAGTCTGTGACCATCTGATAAGGAAGGACCAATTGTATCCACTGGTTTTTATTTAGCATCGTATAATATTGAAGAAACCTTAACTAGGACCAACGATTGGAAACGTCAACCACAAAGAGATAGATTTCATGCCTGACTTCCAACAAGCTATAATTTTACCTAATAAATATTAATTTGTTCAAAAACATCACTGAAGAGGTCTAATCTAGAGATAGTGTTGGAGAACATCATTTACAAAATTATTAATTCTTCAACAGAGATCAACAGAGAAGAAGCAGGAGCTGTTTTAGCCACTGGCTATTTGTGTATAGAATAAGCAGACTGATGCAGGGCTGTAGTTACTCTTGACAAAAATATTCCATTGTTCAAAAAATGGAGACCAATTATCTAAAATAAAAGAGATGTAGCACCTAGTGTGGGTGGCAGAAGACGTAAAGTGTCACCTCACAGTGAGACGGTAGTGGTTTGATCTGCAGCCCAATCGGCTAGCTGTGGATAACACTGAAGGTGTGTAATCCAGGGCCAGGGACACCATCCAGGGGCAGCAAAGGATGGAGCGGGTTTTAGCCAAGCTGGATCAACACTGGACACAACACACAAGTTGTTCAAATAATTTAGTCGTAGATTCTACAACACTCGGTTGGAGTGGAGATGAAGATTCGATTCCTGGCCATAGACAAAACTTGATTTCAAATTTAATTCCACCATTATGACTCTTGCATGTAGCAGACAGCGTTATTTAGAGCGACTAACAGCTGCTAAAATCTTACAAGGCACAAATCATGCCATCGGTGGTAGACTGGCAGACCTCGGAATATAATTTTACATAATTACAATGTAAATACAACTCAAAATAGAGAATATACTTAAAGCCACACACATTTACTTAGAACCCAGATTCACCAGTATACAGTTGTTGATGGTTTGATGATCATTTACCAATGCTGACGTTTAACAAACGTTGAAGTGGTGCACTGTAAAATCACTCCTGACTAAAACACTCCTAAAAACCCTTGCCTACAAGATCTTTAAACATTGTAGATATGATATACGGTCTTGTGCACAAGTCCCGAACACAATAACGGGATTGTATTTCACTTATCATCACTGACGGTGAAGAAAATGTCAAATAAAATAACGTTGACCAGGTCTACTCAGACATTTGTACATACAAAACACATCTCGATAGCTGATAGAGGGTCAATGACAGAAGCCGGCACTACTGTGATCTATTCTCTCTAAAATTTGACCCATAGATTTACATTTATTACACTAATTACAGTAGTTTTCCAGATAGAACACCACCAGATATTTACTGACGTGTTCAGGTAGTTTGAATGACTGTTTAGAGCGCCTGGGCTATATCGGCTCTTTCAGACTACAGATAAAACCAAACTACGGTTTGGCATGAAAGTGTCTGACGTGCGTGATATATGACAATAAACACAACATCAACACACCGGGTTCAAAATGCAAAAACAGATTGAAACAATCTTTTTCTTTACTTAAAACGACAAACACACAAGGAAGACCATTGAGAAGAGTCTTGTCAGAAATGGATTTAAGTTATCTATATACACACACAAGATAATTTACAAATGAATGCTTTCAACACTGATAGGTCATCGCTTTCTGCCTTCATTACATGTATGCACTGCGAGATTGGGTTCAGATATGTACACTATGTTCAGATGTACACTTTTTTAATTCATGATGTTGTGTAATCAAGCCATCGTGCCTGTACAGAAGAGCAGATCCCGGTAATGTTCACGTAAACCATCAGAATGGGGAAACAACGTTATCTCTGTGATTTTGACTGTGCCTTGATTGCTGGTGCAACTGGCTGGTTATGAGTATTTCTGGTATCCTGTGATTTTCATCTGATTTACATTTTACATAAGTCTTAAAAGAAATCAATCATCGCTTGAAACAGCCTGTTTGAATACTGTTGATAACCATGTGCATCCATTTGAGAACCAAAACCAAAGGTTTGTCCCAAAAAAAGCTGTTTTGAGAGCAAAGGGAGGACCTGCCCAGTAACAGAAAGGTTTCTTCAATGCTTGGCCAGTGTAGATTCTTTTAGAGTTTTTTTTTTATTTCTATTTCCATACGAATAAAAAGTTTAAGAAATAGGCATCTTCAATAACCCGTTCCACTATTTACTAATTTTTCGTAGAACCCGACCCGTTTGACCTGAATGACAGCGCAGATGCTCCTTTGCTTGGCTCATCCAGGTGAAACAAACTCCACATATAGAGCAGCTGTAGATCTTCTCTCCAGTATGCATCCGTTCATGTCCCTTCAAGTGACCTTTCTGACTAAACGTCTTGTCACAAAACTTGCAGTGATAAGGTCTCTCTCCAGTGTGAGTGCGAAGATGGATTTTGAGAACATGAGGGGTGCTGTAGCACTTGCCGCACAAAATGCAACAATTGGAATTTCTGTTCTGGTGATTCACCATATGCTTCGCCAAGAGAGACTCGTTTTCAAAAGGCTTTCCGCAGACATCACAGTAAAATGTCCTGTGAGAAGCATGGCTCTGCAGACATGAGCTCAGATGGGAAAATTCATTGCCTGACAAGTCCGGGTGAAAAGACGGTGGAGAACTTGGTTCATCTTTTAAACTGAGTCGGATTTCACTCTCACCTGCCTGCACAGGTGTGTGCGAGTTATCAGGCGAGAATTTCGCAGAGCCCGCATCTCTGCGGTCGCTTATCTTTTCCTGAACGGTTTTAACTGAGAAAGACTGAAGTCGCTTCTTTCTGCAGACAGTCCTTACAAGACATGGAGTGAGTGAACGAGATTTATTTGACTGCTCCTGTGACTCGGCGTTCTCTTGTTCAGTACAATGTTCAAGCTTCACTTGAATTTGAGGGGTACTTGAGTCTAGTGGCTCTTGGTTGGACTTCTGGTGCTGATCAGGAATCTTATCAACATGACCAGCCTGTGCATCTGAAATGAATGAAGAAACAAATTAAGTTAATGCCGTTTAAAAAGTTCCAAACATCTTCCATAACTTAAAATGACCGATTTGCTTATAAACTTGTTTTTTTTAAGCATTCCCTTTCTCTGTACTGAAGATTGGTTCTTTCTTAATCCCATTTTAAAACCTGTGAAGAGAGCTGAAGCTTCGAGTTGCCAAAGCGACAGACTCGAAACGTTAATGACTGATGATCTGCAAAGAGGAGTGGGCCAAAATTCCTGCTGACATGTGCGCAAAGCTGGTCATCAACCACCAGAAATGTCTGACCTCTGTGCTTTCCAACAAGGGGTTTGCCACCAAGTACTACGTCTTGATTTGCTAGGGGATCAAATACTTATTTTCCTGAATGAAATGCAAATCGATTTATGTCTTTGACATAAACAAATTTTCGTTTTTTTTTTCTTTTTGACGTTTTAGTTCTCACTGTTAAAGTAAATCTGCCAGTAAAATGTAGACTGTTCATTTCTTTCTCAGTGGGCAAACTTACAAAATCACTGAGCGGTCAAATAATTGAGACGATGTCAGTTATGAAAAGTGCTGCATAAATAAATTTGAATTAAATTAATAGGAATAATGTACACTGAATTAATCTATTCCAGACCCAAAGATAATCCACCCTGGTCATTCACGGAGTTTTATTGTGCTCCTTGATTTAAGATGGGGATACATTCTAACAAATCAATCATTAATTACCCTACTGGCTAAAAGCAACACAACGCTTACTTTATTACAGAGTTAAAACTCAAATATATTACAGTGTTCCTAAGCTTTCCTAAGAATTCCTAAGCTAACTGGAGCTCAAACGTGTTAATGAAGATACAATTCATGGTTTCCTTATGGTTGGCTGTGATATATTGACCGATTATGGGGGACGTATTTACACTAAGAATACAGTACCGTAGATATCAAAATTGAAAAACAGAATAAAAATAAGGAAAGTAAAAATTAATAAAAACAATAAACACAGCAGTGAGCCGCACAGAGGAAGGGCTATTATCAGTCTGAATCACTGTGAATTATGAATCGTTAATTAAGTTATTGGCTTTTGCGTGGACGGCTCGACTCAAAAACGATTAAGCCAGTACAGAGCGACGACAAGAACCGAGACAATGTCTTCTATTAAAAATGCACAAAGACTCGAATACACCATAGTATAGCTGCCTTAAACATGCTTACCCAGGGGAAAAAAATAGAAAATTACATTCATACAACAGTTTCTGCTGATCATGTATTATCAGACTCCCAAAAAATTCAAAATATTAGTACAAAAATAATGGAAAAATCAAGTAGCGATAGTAAGAGGCCCAAAATAAATATTAAATAAGGGAAACACTGCAGTAATTTGGACAATGTCTAGATCACGTAACATGAGGTATACGTGTACATATTCCATAAGTAATTGTTAACCAAAATCAGGGGGTTCACAAACATTTACTCCAAACTGGAAGCATGTAGACAAGCCTTGCTCTACGTACCTGTGATATGCTGTAACTCGTCAGCTCTGGCCAAACTCACAGGACTGCATGTAGATGATCCCCTTGGTGGTCGGAGCTCCTGCTGCATGGTACTCAGCTCCAGCTTCACCTGGACTGCCTCGGTATCTATCAGAGTTTGGCTGGAATTCTGCTGCTCTGGATGAAATCCATCTGCATGGCTGCTCTGCGTCTCTGTATAAAGCATATACGATTTTATACGGATGCACCATGGGCTTTATTTTCATCAGCTGAGGCTACCTAAACTCAGCCAGTCCTTTAGCTGGTGTTATACAAGGTGCCATGACTTTAGTGTGTACGTCAGTGGTTCCCGAATATCTTCTGCAGTGCCTGATTTATGTGGGATGGTTACGGTGATCACCTCACAGCTCCAGGGTTACCGGTTTCATACCAACCTTGTGGGTTTCCTGCAGGTACTCTGGTTTCCTCCCACATTCCACAGACATGAACGTCTGTGATGAGATGAATTGCAGTTTCTAAATTTTATGTATGGGCAGCACGGTGGCTCGGTGGGTAGCAGTCACCCCACAGCAAGAAGGTCCCGGGTTCAATCCCAGGGTGGATACTCTGGGTACTCCGGTTTCCTCCCACAGTCCAGAGACATGCATGTTAGGTTAATTGGTGTCTCCAAATTGTCATTGACACCCCAGTCGTGTAACTGGAAACAGCTGCACGCCGGTCCCAAGCCCGGATAAATGGGGAGGGGTGGAGAAAGCAATGCCAAACTACTCCACTATCCTGCCAAAATACTTTATGGATCACATCGATGAAAGACAGAAATGTGTGGAACTCGATGATCCATCAAGTGACCGAGAATCGGCCGCGACTGTACGCTTCATCCAATCCAATCCAATCCAAATTTAATGTGTATCTGGATTGGTGCCCTGTCTAGTTTCGCTCCTGTCTTGCGCCCTGGGCCACCACTAGGCACCAGCTTTTCCACCATGTTGACCAGGACTAAGCGGGTAAGAAAATGGATGAAGTAATAACCACAATTACAAAAGTGCACCTTTATAATTTAACAAAGCATAAAGTGTTTACAGTGTATTTATTAGAGTGTCTTTAAAACGCTGGGAAACACTGATATACGTCATTAAATCGTCATCAGGATGATTGCGTCAAGTCAGTGTGGAAGTGCAGACTGCTTTGAAGAGCCAGTAGGTTCTGGACACCCACGTGACCATTTCTGCTATGAACTGTGCAGGCAGAACTTCACTTTTTTCACACACACACACACAGGGCAAGCAAAGATCAATAAGATGAAAATAAATGTCCTGCTCATTATGAAAGCTCCCGAAATCCTAATTCATTCTCGCTCTAGCACAGCAGGGCTTGAAGGGCTGACCTACCTGCTCCATCTCTGATCTCTAGCAGCAGCTTCTTCAGGTAGACGTTCTCCTGTTTGGAGAGATCGAGCTCCTCCTGAAAAGCCTTCAGCGTCTCCTGGAATATCTGACATATCTCTCCTGCTATGGTGCTCAGACGCTGGTGGACGAAAGCGTTCAAAGACTCAAACGTACACACTTGAGCAGAAGCAGCCATTACGACGTGATTTCTCTGAGCCAACTGCTGAGTATTCCTTCTTATTCTGGGTTTAATTGCGATTGGCAAACAGCGCTTTTGTGCATTATGGCCACCTCCTGGTATGGAGTGTGAACATCTCCAGGCTCTTACAGCACACTGCTGAGGTGGAGAACCATGGACGATGGGAAGAAAGGGGGGGGGGGGGGGGGATTCTTGTCACTGACGCGTACACTCAACAGTCACATTATTGGTTCCTTTGCTAGTACCAGGTTGGACCCACTTTTGCTTTCAGAACTGACTTAATTGGACTGGCACTGGATTCGATAGGTTCCTGGAGACACTGCCCAAAGATTTTTTAACTAGATTGACATGACAGCATTACGTAGCTGCTGCAGACTTTTTCATGTCCGTGGTGCAAATCTCTACTCAGACCAGTCCAAGAACCAAGTCATTTAAATCGCCTTCCTTCCCTATTCGGGTGCTACTACTAGCACGGTACTACTATATCGGTTATACTATTTAATAAGCTAACACTTCAATACAAACAAACAAGACCGTCAAGAAAGATAGTTCTTATATATTAGATATTACAAACACACACACACCCTTTATTTGTCCCATCACTGTTCTTGGTTAATTGATTTCACAGTACAGATTTCTAATCGTATCGAAGTACTTCCTACTTCCAGAAATATATTCATCACTCAACCCATTAGTAACTATTCATAGTTCTTGTAGATCAGTTTTTTTAGTTTGAATTTCAGCAGGTCACGCATTTGCATTAATGAGCAATTAAACAAGAGTACCTAATAAAATGGCTACAAGTTGATGTTTTCTCTCTTTTCATTTCTCTCATTTCATTTCATCTCTTCATGCAGACATAATTGACACTGACCTGTAAAAGCTTTTCCAGTTTTGTACGTTATAATGTAATTTTAGTGCAATTTCTTAATTTAGACTGTTATTCTTATTCCATAAATCCATTGTCTTCTTTTTCCCACTGACTTTGCCACTTGATTTCAGTATTAACTACATTTTCTATCTTGATTTAGATAAGGCAACTAATACATAACCTTAATCCTGTATTCATAAATAGCCATTGAAGCTGATGTAATAGTAAACAAAAGTAAATACACAAACAAATACGTTTGTAAATCCCATTTTAGCCAACAATTCTGTCACATTGACGCCAATTTGTTTTGTTGTGCATTTTCTAGTTTCCTGTTCACCTTTTATAACCTTACAACTGACTGGGAAAAGACAAAATGTTTGCCACACTGTGTTGCATTTCCATGTGGAAGGAGTTTTATAATCCATTACATTGGTTCTATTGACAGCTGCCTCTTCAGTGCTGTGCTTTCGTGCTACTCAGGTCCAGCACCTTGTTAATAGCTATTTGCACAGTTTAAGAAATAAAATGGGGTTTATTTTAGGCTTACCTTACAATGCCTTGTGTAAACTGCTTTTATGTGTACTACTTACCTTCACATTGACTATTGATTATTTCATTACAAAAAGTAAAAACTAAATGAGTTTCATTTGCATGTTCTTGCCCTGACTGGTGGGTTTCCTCCAACACTCAAATAATATTCCAGTCAGCCAGTGTCTCTAAAGTGTCCGAGTGCTTCCGGGTGATTCTTACCTTGTGACCTTTGCTGCCAATTAGGTCCCAACTCCCTGTGACCCTGAATTGGATTAACTTGGAAAATATACACAGCCTCTGACAGTCTAAGTTTGAGACACTTTCACTAAAAAACATTAGTGGCAACCAAATCACAATTCAAATGTATAGATCACAAATACTTTACATTTATTTATTTTTTTAAGGGAAAAAAAGATACAGCAGTAAGTGAAGGCAATAAACAAACTCTAACTATGAAATATAGATGGTTATGGTGATTTTTTTTGTTGATTTTTTTTTTTTTTTTTTAATCGACAATCTAAACCATTCAGTGCAAACACATAATCAAAAATCTAGAATTCTTATGATCAGAAATTAGTTTTAGGATTCAAACAAAGACTATGACCTTTTTACAGACTACTGCATTAATAAATAAATGGTCTACCTCAGCTAGTTTTGAATAATAGACACGTTTTAACAATTGTAATCTTGTGCTAATGATCAATATTTTATGCCACTGACTAATCATTCCCAACTTTTAGACCTTTATAAATCTTTCTCCCCAGTTTGGATATGCCAAAGTCACCTGATTCTAGCTAAGCTATAGTTAGTGCTGCTGGAGTCTTGCTCAATTTGGGATTGGCCTTTTAAGATAATATATTATAAGGCTGCTTTGAGACAATGCTCCGTTATTAAAAAGTGCTATAGAAATAAATGTGACTTGACCTGATGATGAACCTTCCTCGGACTGATGCATGGTGGAAGGAGTGCCAAGGTTCAAACAGCTTATAATATAAACATTAAGGGAACAATGAATTCAAAACTGTAACAGAAAAAAAAATATATCCAGGAAAACCTCGGCAATACAAAATTCAACAAAACGTCGAGCCACTATATGACTAAATCAACAATAAAAAGGTTTTAAAGGCAGAATTTGGAAACTGGAATGTTTGGACTTTCACCTAGCTGAGATGCTGACATGACCCGAAGAGAGCAGCAGGATGTGTTATTGCTGCAAAAAGAGGTACTATAAAGGTTCACATACTTTTCTAACACGTACTGTGAATGATTGATCAGTGTTCAAAGGGGAACATACCAACCGCTGTTCAATTTTGAAACCTTTTTTGTTCTTAAACTTTCCATTTATTTGTAATGAAAATCACAAAACAGAAGAATCTTCCTTTCGTCCCTCACTGTTCATAAATGGCACGGATCTCTCGGAGCATCATGCATACTGCTGTCGTTTGACGATGGTCGCCGTTTGGTCCGGATGATGGTTCTGAATGTGCAGTTTGACCTGGTGAGAGCGACTGAAGAGTTTCCCACAGCCTGAACAGCTGAAAGGCTTCTCGCCCGTGTGAGTCCTTTCATGCTCTTTTAGGTGCACTTTCTGGTGGAACGTCTTGACACAGAACTTGCATGGAAACGGCCTCTCGCCCGTGTGGGTTCTTAGATGGAGTTTCAGCGAGTGTGTTGTGCTGTACCACTTCCCACAAAGATCGCACCGAAGTCTTGTCTGGCCATGGGACGACACTTTGCGTGCCTTCAAATGGCCAGTCTTCTTAACGGGCTTTTGGCTCATCCTGGAACGAAACAATCGTTGCGCAACTGGGCTTTGCAAATGGAAAGGTAGATGAGAAATATCAGAAGAAGAGTGAGGGTTCGGGTCCAATTCACTTTCATTTTCGTTTTCACGCTCTCCTCCATCCTCAGACTCTTGAATCTCACTGTTCTCCAACTTGACCATAGCATTTGAGTCCAAACACATGGCCTCATCCCCAACCGCGTTCACAGGGTTGCACTGAACCTTAGCAGATTCTGGTGGGTTGCAGCATGAAGGCTCGTCATTCAGCGACTGCTCTAGTTCGAGATCCTGCTGCATGGTGCTAAGCTCCAGCTTCACTTGGATTAATGAGTTCTCAGAGTCCAACATCGTCTGGTTCATATTTTGCTGCTCTGGAGGCAATTCGTCCATCTGACCGGTTTGAGTACCTGTATAACACACATCATGTTACACCGTTTACAAGCAGACAATGTAGGACAAAAATATTAGAATAGAATTTATTGACAGAACACTGACAATGCAGAATCCTTCCCTATTCCAAACAGCCATCTAACTAAACGTCTTCAGTTCACTCAGTAAGCTTGCTGACCAACTGTAATGGTTCTACGGGTATGATGTCGTCAACATGGAAGACTGGTAAGGCAGGCTTGATTCTTAGGGATGATGATATTGTTGGTACAAAGGACACCACCATAACATTGTTGCGTATGGTGGCCTTCACCATGAAATGCTGCTTGCTGGGTATGACAGTCCTTATATCCGGAAAATGGTACAATGATTATAACAGGCATCAACATAGGGTGTCAGTAAACGGGGCACGATGCTGGCCAACATGGGTTGCTGGCGGCACGTCGGTCTAGGGGTATGACTCTTTCCTAAGGTGCACGGGTGACTCCACGCCTTCCGAAACACTGTGGGACTGTAATGGCCTAGTGGTTAAGGTACTGGACTATGGACCAGTAGGTCCAGGGTTCAGACCCCACCTCTGCCACAGTTGGGTCCCTGAGCAAGGCCCTTAACCCACAATTGCTTGGATTGTAAGACTGTAGTAATTGTAGGTCGCTCTGGACAAGGGCGTCTGCTAAATGCTGTAAATCGTACCTGTAGGAGACAGGAATGTTAAAATTCAAACCATGCTGGTCACCAACAGTGGAGTCTGCAACAGTGGTCATGAGCATGGACTGAGTGTTTGCTTGTGCGCTGCAGCTCAATGTGATATTCTGGCCTCATGGGAATGCTCTCCAGTATTTGATACAAGTGATACAAATCCCTTCATTCGTTACACTTCCTTGTTTCTATGCTTATATTCCATTTGATCAGTTCCACCTAGCGCATAGATGTACTTTGTGGTTCTATGATTAAAGACTGGAGACCATCGGTCTCTCTGCATACTTCGTTAGTCCTCTTTACTCTGTACAGATATGGGCAGGACCACCACAGCTCAGGTACGATTTGGTTGGTGGATCATTCTCAGCACTGCAGCAACGCTCATGTGGGGTGTGGGTGTGGGTGTGTGTGTGTGTCAGCACGTGTTTTGCTGGTACAAATGGCAAATCACATCAAAGAGACACTTCCACTCAGTCCACATCTCCACCAGTGTCTCCTCCTCCTCCTCCTCTACAGTCTACGAGGAGCAGGGTTTCGGAAGCCTCGCTGGACTCTTCTCCATGTCTCAGTTCTTTACGGCTTCTGCTTTCGTGCTAAAAAGAGCTCTCTTATCGGTTGCTGGCATCGTTTATGTCACTATATGCGTGAGCAAAGTCTTACAAGTTGCGATAATATTATTGGGTGACTGATCGGAACGGCAAGACCAGAGAAAGACCATCTACCGTACATTTCTCGATCGAGATGACACGACTGCGACTCTAGCAAAATTCTCAAAGTTTTATTCAGACGCTAAGGTAAGACACGTAAGGTTGTCAAGCGTAAGCGTCCTCTTATCCTTCATCAGTGTTCACTGGCAGCTTATTGTTTTTGCCCAGAGGTGACACTCGGGTGTTTAAAAACTCCAGCAGCGCTACTTTGTCCGATTCACTCAAAGCCAGAAAGAAATTCTGTTCTCGAATGGTTAGGGGGTCCTAACAAAGAGAACAAAGTAAACGAGACTAAAAAAGTATGTAGAAACCTGAAGAACACAGGGATCGGTAAGTGCATAATTTGCTCGCAAATTGTAGGTCTGTCGAATAACGTGGCATGTATTCACTACTTCTTAAAGTAAAGAAACTTTGAGCTGAAAACACGTCACCAACATCGTTGGCTTTTTATAACTCCTAGCGTCCACAGTGCACATGATACATCAGAAAAAACATAAAACCGTTTCTAAACACGTTTTTAAAAACCTAATTCCTACACTGCGAGTTAAACCACGAATGCTCGTTTCGACAATAATACAAAGACAGAGCTGATCAATTTAATAAGAAGTTATTGGATCTGATGCAACTTTACACACTTTCAGTTTTTTTCAGAGGGCCATTCCCAAGGCGGTTTGTATCATTGTGTCTATACTAATCCGAATTTAGAACCAGATACTGTGATCTTAAATAGAAATTAAAGTACCTGCTACACTGCTCGTGCTCACATCCGCCAGCATTTTCCTCAGATACACATTCTCCTGTCTGAAGCGCTCCGTCTCCTCCTGATACTGAAACACGGTCTCTTTCACCACCTGAAAGATTTCAGCAGCTACAGCCATCAACCGGTCGCAAAAGAACGAGTTCAGGGACTCCAAATCAGCCATTTTACCCCCAGTAACACAGCCAAACTACTGTCAAGCTTCTCCTTGCTCGCTTGGGTTGAGAAGGCGTTTGTTTGGTAAACCGACATTTATTGCGCTTTACCGCCACCTACAGTACTGGAGTACCGACAGCCAATGAGCAACGTTACAGAAGGCCAAAGCTGCACAATACAGTTGCCGATGCGTTAATAAGTCAATGCCAATTAAGAGTAATTATTTAACCTAACGCACGTCTTTAGACTGTGAGAGGAATCCGGAGTACCCGGAGTAAACCCACGCAGACTAAGGGAGGACATGCAGATTCCACACAGAAAGGACCCAGGCCGCTCCACCCTGGGATTGAACCCGGGACCTTCTTGCTGTGACCCACCAGGCTACCTAGAGGGGATATGTCAAAATAAATTCGAAAAGGATCCTACAAGAACTGCTGGACAATCTTGTCCATGCTCCACCACTGTCAGTGTGTTACTATGGACCAGAGGGTTAAGGGTTCAAATCCCACCTCTGCCACAGTTGGGTCCCTGAGCAAGGCCCCTTAGTCTGGATAAATGTCATCACTTTATATACATTTTAAAATGTCATACAATTTTTGTGAGCAGTATATTTTATTTGTGTTGTTTATGACCAATATGGTATACCTCGCAAAAGTTTTCCAGACGCTACGTGAATTCTTCCAAGAAAGCAGCACTTTGTTTTTCATAATGATTAATAATAAATGCATTATACTATAATTGTTATGATCTCAGGATCTTGAATTTTGTCATTATCACAAGATGATAAATCTTGTTTTATTGTTGTAGAATTAATACTGCATTTTACCTAGATCTCAAATCGCAAATAAACTTTTTTTTTTTTTTTTTTTTGAAAATCACAATACAAAATAAACATATTTTTAAATTATGGGGTAATTTTCTTAATTTTCCGAGACAAAACGTTTGGGTTATCTGTTGTGTTGTTTTTAAAATTTTGTGTGAACTTTTTATTTGTTTTCTGAAGGTCTGAAATGATGTTGCTATTATAAGAATAAATGTTTGTTCGAGATTTCAGACTTATGAAGACATAAGTGTGCCTGTGATAATAATGCGCTGTTCAACCTTCTCATGCTTTGAAATGGACATGGATATTACCATAGTTACATAACAATAATATTAATTAACACACAATATGAAAGCATTAGTACAGCACTGTACAGTACTAATTCTTACCTCTGTGTCTCATTTTCTGTTATTTAGATGTGAATTAATAAATTAAATATTTTCTATTATAATCCTTAAGACCTCGAGCATTTAAGCAATTTATTGGATGGACGTTTAATAGCCAGACCTGTCACAGCCTCTTGATTTTAAATTACTATCACAATAAAACGTTTCTTGAAATTAAATGATATGTTTGGATAAAAACACTCACATGATTTTGGTATTTCCTGGAATTATAAAATCATTTCTTCATGATCTTGAATTATGCCCAGCATAAACACCACATTAAGTACTTAAATGATGTGTTTTTTTTTCTTATACTTCTCTTCGAATTTGAAGTTATTTTTGGAAATATTCTCCAGTAATGTTATAAATAATAATGCTAATATTATTTCAAATGGTTTATATCTGAAGGGAAAGTTCAATCCGTTTTCAGATGCATCGTTTCATAATCTTGACACACTTCTGCACACTTCAGGACAACCACCTGTACGGTGAACCTCCAGATCAAGGTGAGAATGATTGCGTACCACTAACCTCCATTTAACTTCAGGTGAAGTAGACGTGTCGTTTCTGTAGACCTTGTGTTTGCAGGTTAATCACAAGTGGTTTTTGTCTGTACTCAATGAATATAATTCTAATATATGCAACAGACTGGCTGTCTGGACAAGAACGACTTTGCGAGTACTATAGTTTGGCTGCACCTGGACGACTTCAGCAGCACCTGTAACCATGACAGATACCCTCTGATCAGCACACTGGAGAGTGATCTGTGAAATGACCTCAGTCAGCCAAATGCTATACATTGCAACAGTGTAAAAAACAGCTTATGGTTATCCGCTGTCCACAGTACTTCCTTGGCCACTATACTGTATTTTGCAATATACAAGTCAAATCAAAAGGTGGGGACAGTATGGAAACTGTAAATATAAAAAACACATTGTTCCTTGCATGTAACAGATAATAGTCAGGATGATCATTTTTGTCTTTAATCCAGAGCAAAGTGCGTCCGTTTGACCACAGTAATCATTTCCATTGTGTGATGGTCCATCCCAGATGTATCTGAGCCCAGAAAAATAGGATAGGATAGGGCAAATGTAAAGCTAAAAGTACAAAAGCCATGTTTTTCATTGTATGGGGCTGTGTCAGTTTCCATGGCAAAGGTCGCTTTCAGTTCTGTGATGGCAGCATTAATGCATAACTGAGGTTTTAGAGCAACCTTTATTCCTTCAAGGTGACATCTTTCCCATGGAGGCAAAACAAGTAAAATAGAAAAAAAGAAGTTAGAACTGAAATATGTCAATTCATTCCAACCTTTCTTTGAGGAACTTTGTTTTTAAAGATTTCAATCATTTTCTCACATATTAGTTGACCACTGGAGATCCTCTCCCAAGCCTTGCTAATCAAAGGCTCAGGCTTTCCTGGATACTGCTTTTGTACCGAATAATACTTATAGTCACCATTTCTTATAAATCACATCATAATTATATTTTAAAAAATCCATTACTAGCTCTGAATTCCCCCTGTCACCCCGTGTTTCAGACGTCAGTTCAGTAGATGGTTACAAACAAATGAAAGATGACCAGACAAAACATTTTGGGCTCACATTGTTAGAAAAGTCCAATTCAAATAAATGTAAGGAAAGTATTATTATTGTGTTGCTTTTTTTTATTTTTACATTTACATTTAAATTTTCAATACCATCCCTTTTCATTCTGAATTTTATAACAAACACACAGCATCCATACTGCTCATGCAAACAAAGGCATTCTCCTCTTTGTGTACTTTTCCACCTGCCATTCCAGGCTGCTAAATACCTGCCGCTCCTGTCACTTCAGCCCCAGCAACCGTTGCTCCTGCTCCAAGTGGTAGCGACAAGAGTGATGCTTCAACAAGTAGCAGTGATTTCTGCTCTGGAACATTTAACAATCTTTACCCAAACCCCGCTGAGAAGAACAAATTCTGTAGTGATAGTAAAAGCCTGCCTGGAGCACTGCATCAACAAACTGTTCCTTCGATATAAGCTGCTCTGTCTTACATCTAATACGACATCGGTACACGTTCTTTTGGTCCTTTAATGAAACATAATGGTCAGTGTAAGGAATGTGTGTAAACACAAAGTAAAAAAAAAACATGTATAATAGATTTGAACGTCTTTTAATGTCTCACTTTTGATTATTTTATTACAAATAATGAATAATAATATGACCACACACAGCCATTCCAAACCCTAAGGGTGTACTCACGCTACACAATCTTTACTATGTCTTAGCCTGTAACATTGTACGAGGTAACCAGGTATAGTGTGAGTACACCCTAATACTAAGATAAAAAAAAAATCCACGACACCCTTAACACTGACAGTTTTAACGCCATGCATTCAAAGCATTCAACTTCACAATGATAAACAAACAATAGAGTATATACATTTTACGAAAAGAAAATACTTAACTCTTGGTTATGTTGGTTTTAAAAAAAAGTACAGCAGCACAAATCTGAAAGTGCAATGTATCAGAGTGCTTAAATGTTGTGTTGTCTTACAGTAACATGGGATTCCTGGTGATATAACCTTTATAAACTCTTCCACAGTCCGTATTTGTAGTCTGTGATTGTGGAGATTTGGTAAGAAAAAAGAATGAGGAAAAGGGAAGGGTGAGGCGTATATAGCATGATAATATAATAATTTCTTAGGTGGCACACCATAATGTCACACCTTTGTATTAAACGTTGTTTGTAATCAAAATTCTTAAACAGTGACTAACATATCGGTCTCTGCCGGAATATGGTTGATCCTCATGTGCAGATTAGCCATACAGGCAGTATGAATGTTTCTAACATCGCTTTAAAAACATACCTTAGCTAGCTTAGCTACAGCACAGTCCTACAGTCCTTTCAATAAATGTCATTTAGAGCGACTGGCAGCAAAGCCTGGCAATAACTTGAAATGTACTGGGAAGTTCTGGCTTGCTCTTTATACGATGTACGCTTTCACCTTGCTGCTGCTGAAATCTAGGAGATCGTTTCTTAAAATGTATTGTTTATGCTACAGGAACAGGAACATTTATGCTATGATTTCGTCTTGCGTTGCTCATGAAACATTAACTTAGCAGGCTGGAACATAACCATCAATAAAGCCTAAAAAATAATAAACAAATATTTTCACTCCTGAACTCAGTCTAGAGTAAATGAGCAACACAAGTTGGCAAAGGCCAGAAAGAAATCTTACATTTAATGTAAGGTCCTTGGTTACTCTTCGTATGACACCTTTATTATCCTTGCTTGTGCTGAGTCCTACATTACTGTACCATAGCAGATTGCCTGGCTAGAATGGCGGAAGGCTCGTGACCTGTGACCACAAACTTGGCGCTCTACGGCCCCCTAAACGAGGAATGAGTTAAATGGTTAATCCCCTTAATGCCCACAATGCACATTTAGGTGGAAAGTAATTGACCCATCTAACATAGCCACTGACCCCAGCCTAACACCCCCTCGCTTCAAATGGTCTAGAACGGCCACTGGCTAGAATTAACATAAATTAGTAACAAAGGCTGACAATGGCTAGAACAATACAGTACATTGACAGGGAAGTCCTTGGTTGATTTTAAGGTGCATTCAACCTTGCTGTTTCAAATTTTCTTTTTTTTCCCCGAATATTGCTAATGTACCTAAATGCTGCTTTCATCTTTCATTTCAGATCTGGAAGATTATTTCTCTTGCAAGTTAATGTTACCTAATAAACATTTTCTTTGCAAGTCTAGTCTTGCATCAGCTGACATTCCCTCCAGAATACAAGACTTAGCTTTATATACCTCTCACAAACATTAGGGAATACTTCAAAATGATATATCCCATGATGAATGTGTATATTACGCATGTTGCTCTCATTTGTTCCTGTTTGGAATACAGATTTTGGGATCAAGTCCTGGCATGAAAATGGGCGTTGTGTGTTTTTCAGGAATGTCATGAAAGCCGTATCGTATTAAAGTTTCTATATACAAACTGTGTACGAAATCACATATAACTTTTACAATGCGATGGTGTTTTTGTTTGAAATAACAAAGACATTTGTGTCCATCGTGCTCCTTTTGTAGTAGCGATCAGTCCTGTGACATTCAAGGTAAGGACCCCAGCCTTCAGAGGGCGAGCACGTTGTTTTGAGCCGCTGAGTGGGGAATATAATTTATATTAAATACTCCATAAACATTTAGGTCTATTAAATTAATACAGACAGGTATACAAACAGAATAAAGATCAATCCTACCTGCCAGAGGCTTCCGCTGGATTTCACTACCTTCCAGACGGCCACAACTGGGATCCACATGATGCAGAATGCAGTCATACACCAACCTAGTGCAATGCCCCATTCTGGATATTCCACTGAGCCGTATGTGGGAGATGTCATGGTGTAAAGTGACCAGGCAAGAATAACCTGCACATAAAGCAGACAATTCCAGCATATGCAACTCGTAAAGACGGTTCTGTAATGAAATGTTCGTGGAATACACACAAGCAGAACAACAGGGGTGATGCAAAACCAGCAAGCCCTCCACCATATCCAGAAAAGGGAGCTTTTGGATCCAATCATCATTTCAATGTCTTTGATGAAACGGTTTCCACCTGAAAGCAGAATTTCAGTTCAGCAATGTAACAGAGCAGTTAAGCGAGATCATTTAGACGTGGAGTCAGTGTTTAAACTTGCATATTGACCATATAAGCAGGCCAGGCCGAAGACCTCCAACAATCCAGCCACTAAAAGAATCCATCCAGCACAGAAGGTGTCGATCAGATTCACCCAGTATATACCGGCCTTCAAAGAGAGCACAAATAAATCAAATCCTATGAATCACTGTTTTGCTTCACAGCTCCACACACTTGAGTTTGAGTCCTGGCCTGGCCAGAGCATGCGTACAATTTGCATGTTCTCCCTATGCCTGCATGGGTTTCCATTAGGTCAGCTGGTGGCTCTTAAGGTGTTCCAAAGATTAGATGAATCATTGATACTTTTAAAGAAGTACCAGTATACTATATGCCGGCCTCATTTCTTTTCTATTTTAGCGACACTCTGGCAGCTCTGTAATGCACCTGCAAAATGAGTTGGACAATATAAAATGTGTTGCTAGATACTGTTTTTCTTTTATTCCCACACTAAATCTTATTATGGTCTCATTAGATGATCTTCGAGGACTGTTAATGCTCACAAAGAGAAAACAAAGGATCCGACGAATGACATGAACTATAAATGTAAATATAGAGCTGGACCTATATTTTATATAAAGATCACAGAGTGGTGTGTAGGATTATTGACAATACGATAAGGATATAAATACCCAAACTATACACTTACCCCTGTGACACATGGCAAGCCGAGGAGGAACAGAACGGTGCAGATGGCTACGGTAATGAAGCCCCGTTTAGACTTTAGGATCCTGGGAAAGGCATCCTGTAGACATGTCGTGATAACCTCTACCAGACAGATCAATTCGATTTCAGAAGCATATCATTTACATGGAGCACACTCTAAATCATGCAGGTGCAGTGATAGTAAGCCAGTCGAAGAATTAAAGGGTTTACTGTTTCCTAAAATGGAGGGAAAATGTCTAAATTTAATGCTGAAGGGAAAACTCCAGGTGCTTTTTGCTACAAATAGGTGCTTACAGCTTCAGACGTTCAAAAAACGACACACATTTAAAACAGAAGCTGTAATGTGTGTCTGGTTTTCAATCACACCTCAGTGTGCACATTACTGTAATTTGAAGTCATGCAGTACCGTGTTAAAGTCTTATCCCAACAATTCAAACTTGGATTCGATGACTCCTTGGTATTCTTTTCCATTGATCTCCGCTCTAATCTTTGTGTGCTGTATCATATCTTTTCATTCCTGTTCAGCTTTCAGAAAAGTGGTTTCTTGTCAGCTTAGTCGATGTCACATTCAATGCCATCTCTGGCTTCCTCCAGAGTGTTGGCACGTATCAGCAGGATCAGCAAAACTGCATCTTTAACTCCTGTTCATGTTCCAAAAAAGTGGTTTCTTGGCTGCTGCTCTTCTAGTGACACCCTTCCAAGAAGATCATTTCTGATCAAGTGTCTTTGTACCGCAGACGGCTCGAATCGCTATCCTAATCAAGCTGCCGTATGCTGCTGTGCCAGGGGAGGTCACGCTAAATATTTGTCATTGTAGATTGCGGAAGCAGGTAATATTAAATGCTAAATATTTTCTTGCTCTGCTTGTTTTCAGTATTTTAATAGTGCTTACAACTTATCTGTAGTTTCTGGTTACATTCTAATAGAAACAATGGTCTAATGTTAGCCTAAAACCTACAAATCAGTCATTAAAACAAATGTACTTTGTCTAATAATCTCACCTATTCCAGCAAACTGGGAGTCCAGCCCTAGAGTGAGCAACATGAAGAAGAACAAGATGGCCCATAGTGGTGATATGGGGAGTTTCGAGACGGCATCAGGGTAAGCAATGAAAGCCAATCCAAAGCCTTTCAATGAAAGTGACAGAATCAGCATTAGCATTAACATTAATCTCCATAACCACATGGCTTCGTAATATTTAAATGGACACTATATAAAGAACCGAACCTCTCAACATTCCCCATATAATGAACTACTCAAAATGTTGCAGAATTTAGGTCAAAACATGCATCATGCTAACTATTTCATTGGTGTCGACAGTATATAGCTGTAATCGATGCACCTACCATGATCAAATTGCTGATCCAAATATAACGGCATTATTATTTAATCCCATCTTCAACATACACGGCATACGTTTTAAAAATGTTGATCCCTTCACAATACTTACTGTACAGGTAGTCTGTTGCAGCACTGTAATATTTTATGCGTATGTTTTATAGATTGCATGGCTCTATGCTTTGTCTCATGCACCTGTTCGCAATGGGAGTGGCTCAAATATTGTAACAGGTGTCCACATAGTTTTGGAAACGAAGTGTACGTCTAGCCAGAAAGAGAGAAGACAAACGTGAAACCTACCAGCCTGGGCAACCTCTGAAACTGGTTTCCCATAGATATGAGCCATGTGACCAAGGATGGAGAATATAGCGAAGCCAGCGAAGATGCTCGTGCTGCAATTCGTGACACACACTATAATGGAGTCTTTGTAGCAGTTGTTCGAAAATTTGTTGTAAGAAGACAGTGCTGTTAAACCGCCCCAAGCGATAGACAGGGAGAAGAATATCTGAGTGGCTGCATCCTTCCAAACCTGCAAAGAGAGAGAGGGCACAAATGTTTTTACGGAACGTTGTGTGAAAAATGGAGATTAAAAATATCCAGCTCGATTAGGGTCGAATGTTGAGATTTATATACTGAACCTCAGCCGAAGCCAGCTTGGTGAGATCTGACTTGGAGCCGATGTAATATTCAATGCCGTCCCTGGCTCCCTCTAGAGTGATGCCACGTATGAGCAGGATCAGCAAAACGGCATAAGGGAATGTGGCTGTGAAATACACAACCTGAACAGATACACATTCACATCATCAAACAAAGATGTAATTCTCACATGGACTCACATGGTTGTCCAAACCAAAACACACCAAAACGCACCACGTGGAGCTCAAGATATGATCCCTAATAGGCTCCACTGTATAAGTTAGAAAATATGTTCTCATGGACTTACTTTCCCAGAAGATTTAATGCCTTTGAAAAGAGCTGCAGCAACCAGTATCCATCCCAGCAACAAGCAGAGAGCCAAATGCCACACCACTGGTCCGGTCTCATCCATGCTGCTAGTGCGCTGAAGGGCTACAAGGCTAAATTACAGAGAGTTCAGGGTCATTTTACCAAACATATTACCGCAATGGGTGCTAGGGATTTCTGTAATTTCGATCCTAAATGAGAGGGATTTGCTGGCATAGCAAATAGTAAGCAAATATTAGTTTAAATGGCTCAGTATTAGAGGTCACAAGAATTAGGGTATATTTCAAAATGATATATCCATTAATTTTTGTGAGCGGTCTATATTATTTTCTAAATTTAATCTAATAATTGAAATGTTACGTAGGATTGGCACAAAGCTTAAAGGGCACCATGAATGTAACTTAATGATAGGTGCTTCTTCTCAGCCACTCTGCAAATTCTACTTTGTGCTCTTATGGTTAATTTAACCCCCCAAAAATGACATAATTAGAATCAGCTATTCAAGTGAAGATAATAACACTGCTCACAAAAATTAGGGGACATTTCAAAATGAATATGAAGAGAAAAAAAATGGATTTTATTGAACAAGATCTTTAGAAAAGCAAATGAAAAGTGATAATTATGTATATGTATAATAGTAATTATGGCGGGAGAACAGAAGCATGAGGGTGTGTGATCACCCAAAACTGCCGAAACACATCGACAGTTTATCCAGCAGTTCTTGTGCAATCTTCTTCATATTTATTGTGTAATATCTCCTCATTTTTTTCTGGGTAGTGTATGTTAGAATTGTGCATTAAAAGATACTAAACACTACAGATTTCAGGTTCAAAGCCTGCAGCTGTTCAAAACACTTTAGGCTGAAAGGGTATGGGTTTATCAACATGTGGGGAATATATTTTAATTATTATGTGTAAATATTTCAAATGATATTTCACCTTTAATTGCAACTGGGTCGAATGCCCATGGTGTTTTATGGACTAACTTTTCGTAACCTAAATAATCTTTCCCCCTACTCCACGATGCATCACCAATAAAAACATGCACCACATATTTCAGCTTTGTCATGACAATAGATCATTACCCTCACCAGATTACGAAATTAGAGCTCATGACCCTCAACAGATCGTAAATTTCAAGTGTTCAACAATTCAACGTCAATTTATACGCAGAATCAGTTTGTGGGAAAATTCCCCTTATGCGTTCCAAATTGGTGGTGACCTAAAGAGCTAAAACATCATCAGTTCATCCTGGTTTGCTGAGTAGAAATACATTTCCAGTAATGTTGCATTATCTCTCCATAAGCTTGAGCAGCTAAAATTGCAGTCAGAGCAGGTTTCTTTCGATAACTGATAGCTGAAAAATGTAAAAGAAAGTCGCTAGGCTACAGGCAAAGTCATGACAGCTCGTAGCTACATGTTTAGGTGAGTGGTAATTTGTTCTCCATCTCTCACCGATGGCAGAGTAATGCCCACTTTAACTTTGAACAGGCTAAATATTGTGCACAGTTGTGCCCCTATGACGATTAGCAAGCAGAGAAGTAGAGCTGTGCCTCTCTAAATTCTGTGTAATCCAGTTCACGAGTGAAAATGAATTCTCATGTTCATAAACTACCAAATCTTGGCAATCCTGGC
>JAUZST010025563.1:0-30836 GCA_034779995.1 Parotocinclus haroldoi | reverse complement strand
CCAAGTGAAAACATATATATATATATATATATATATATATATATATATGTGTGTGTGTGTGTGTGTGTGTGTGCATGTGTGTAATATATAATTAAAATACAAGTAGTCCGTTTTTCAAATATATAAATAATGCAAATCTCATACTCTATACTGTACTAACAGCATAAGTCACCTCACCAAGCCAGCAAGCACCATCAGCTGCCCATATGTGTCTCCAGTCTGCTGAGTTCAGATATCGAATAAGATGAGACAGTGGAAGTCCCAAGACATGGCAACAAATAGCCAAAACCACAGCACCTCACCTCCATGAGAAGATTATGCAAACCCTGGGGGAAGGTGATGGATTCTTCTCCTTACCTGCCGTGAAAGGACCAGATGCTAGAAAGAGATTTCAGATGTCACAAGCAGTAAAATATGAGCACTTCCTATACCAGCTCAAAAGTTTTCGCTTTTGTAGTATCAAGAACTTCTCATAGACTTAGCAAAACAGGAGGGGGTGAGCGAAGGACATTACTGGGGCTTTGTGTAAATGCCAGACTCTTTTCATGGATCATAACTCATCACTGGACTATTTTCAAACAAAACTGACCCAAACATGCATTAGAGCCAGTCAAATAAAAATGAGAAATGAGTGTGCAATATAAAATCACTCAAATACCTAACAAATTTAGCATATGTGTAATACGTGTGAAAATTAATACTCGCAATTCAAACATAGCTCCAGATTTTTTTTATAATTAAGTCCAAGACTTTATTACAGTAAAAGCTTTATTTTAGTAAAAGTTACATTTGTCTTTTTTCTCTTGTCAATACATTTTACACACTGCTATCTGTTATCATTCCCATGTGATATTAGCTAATGCCTAGTTTGTTTAGAAGATGGGGCATTGGATCCATATTGTAGAGGGGGCAGAGTTAAGACAGATTTGATGGTGCCAGTAGAGGTGGAAGCACAGCGCTGTGAATTATGAACATCCAGCCGAGAGGAGTCTCTTCATTAGGGTGCTGATTAAAATTGATGGCAGTTTGAGGAGTCTGGGCTGGGCCTGGCTCCTCTGAGCATAGCTCTCATTCTAAGCTCATTTATTTGGGAGTTTGTGTTGATCAATAAAAGGTGCCCGCTGCTCGCCATGAGGTCTGGCTGTGGGAGCAAGAAAGACAGAGACAGAGAGAGACCAGGATGGTGAGGAAAAATGAAGAGGTGTGAAGGAGCACTAGGGATTGATGAACATAGGGAAAAGTTCTTTAGATGGATTTTCACCACCAAGTTTTTTCTCCTTTTTAAGCAATTGTTTAAGATATCTGTGAATAAACATATTCCACATATTTGTTCTGCCAAACATGGCAGAACATCTTGTTATCGACTCAACCTGAACTAATTCCATCACTCACTTGAAATTTCTTATTCATGTCCAGTAATGGTTTGACTTAGTAATTATTTTTTTGGATGTGCTTTGCTTGCAATATAATTAAAGTACCAAAATGTATACAGTGGAGGCCAGCAGTTTGAGCCACAACGGAAAATGCTTTTTGTTTGTATCTTTGTGAATTCAAATTATTATTGTAGGTGGTAAAAATTTACACAACACACTTCAAAGTACTAACACTTGAAGACAAAAAAGGACAGTCTTGGACTTTTTCCACCTGCACTAACATCACAAGGTGCTCTCTGGAATATTGTGAAAATCATGCTATAATAACATGAATCAACAGATGATTCCTTTTGTGCAAATTGTCATAAATATGTAAAAATATAAATTTTCAAGTATTTAATTGTAAAATGACATAGTGTTAATAAGACCACTGGTGCCCACTCTATGATACTCTATGATCAAATACTACATGTAGAATTTTAGCATGGTGATTTTTTTTTTTGCTCTGTTGACAACATACACATAATTACTCTAGGGAACATTAATTAATGTCAGGGAGGTGGGCAGTGGCCAGTTTGTGGAGCTTGGTTATTGAATCCCTTCCCACATCTATCCAAGGCCTCTTTGTTTGGATAAATGAAGATCTGCTCATTAGTTTAGGCAGGACTCCACTGCATCTACTGATTGTGAACAAACAAAACCAGACGGTGATGGACAGCAGAAGAGGAACTACTGTAAAGATTTACTTCTGCGTGACACATCAGAAGAAAGACCACTTTATTGTAATAAGAATTGTTCACAAAGTTCAAAAAGCTACATGTTTTGTACATATGCAATGTGAAAACATGCTCAGTATTTTATTTTAAGAAATCGAAATATTTTTAAGTAGCAAAAGGAAACAGGTGTCATTCATGTAATCAAAACTGGAAATTAAATAAAAGGCATTAATTAACTAAATTAAAGATTGGGAAATATCTGATTTAAAGCAAAATGTTAAATGTGCATAAATGTGTCCGCATTACGGCCAATGTCTCCCTCTTGCTGTTCTGTGATCTTACATTATAAAATGATTGCACCTTACTTTAGATTTACATTATGTAACTAGCCAAATTGTCTTGTGAAAAGTAGTCTAGCTACTTATTAACTTAGCTTATTCACTTATATAATGCTATAATTTAACATAATGTTAATGTACCTTGAAGATGTAATCTGTTCCATTTACAGAAGTACTTCTTGGAATAATTTGACTTATAACTTGAGTGTAATAAATATGCAATACTTTGATTTTAGTAATACTATTTTGTTTTAGTATGTTATCACATTGCTGCAAGTGAACTTTAAATGTCTAAATGTTACTGAAATTGTGTCAAGATATTATTATTTTTCAGACCAAACTCATCTGCCAGTAATGACTCATTTATTTTCAAATACCAATCGTTTAAAATTTGCACACAAACTGCCAATATTTCACACTCATATGCTACTATATAACCTAACATCAAGTCCATTATTAAACTAGAAGTTGTAGAGTTTAAAAAAGATTGAAGGACGTAAAACTGAAGGGAGGTCTCTCACCAGCTTCAATCAAATTAGCTTCTAATTATTAAAAGGTAAGCAAAGTTTTATAGCCCTGTTTCAAATGAGAGCTCACTGAATCAATGGGAGATGATGGCTTGTTTGTAAATAACTGTCAGAAACAGCTCCCGAAAGCCACAGAGGGGCAGCATATTCATGCGATCGGGTGGGGGCGGGGCTAATAAACTGGTGGATTAAAACAATTTTTTGAAAACATTTATTTGTTCAAATGGTTAGAATAAAATTGCATAATATCACACTTTGCATTATATTAGCTAGGTCTCATTCATTTGCTTAATTTCATGATTTTGTAAAAATAATAAAGGTAGGTGCTATTTGCAACCTGATGTAAAAAGCAATTTATACTGTTTACTCCCAGTATTAAAGTTTTAAAAATGGCACATAGTTGTCTAAAATGCATTGCTGATGCACTTGTGTAGGCTTCAAATACTGTAGCATCCAATATTTAGAGGCAAATTACATGCACCCTTTTCCAAAAGCTTTGTTGGCAATTTACAAATGGCACCTTTTCTGCAACTCTAGCAGAGCATCCATTTGGTAGGCACGCATAATAGTGTTTGTTCGCCCTTTTTCCTGTTGGGGAACAAATAGATGTCCATGTGGCGAGTGCAATTTGCAAATAGATAAGAGACAATACAAAAGAGGAACACAAATGAATAAGGCTACATCAAAAATATTTTGTTGGGCATGAGCAGTTTTTATGGCTTGCAGTCCCACTGCTGTACTAAGTAAAATGGCTAGTATGCATTCTTAATAAGAGTAGGGACATGTAGACACAATTCATCTGAAGTAGTTGGGTCAGGGCCTCATCAACTGCCACACACATGCAGTGCTGTGATGGACTTACACGAAGTGTTCCATAGGTGCTTCAGCCCCTGCAAGAAAACACACAGTACAAAAATGTGAATATAAAAAAAAAAAACAATAATAATAATAATATCCTCCTACCTGTGGTGTGAAAGACCTAGAACTGCTGTACTTTCCATCGAATATTTGTGTATTGATATTCTAGTAGCAATATTAACTTGTGTGCCATGTACCAGCACAAGAACTTATACAAAATAGTATATTGTGGTAATAACCAAGTTGCTGAGTTGTGCTGACTATGTTCAGTCGTTATATGTAAATATAACATCTAAAGAAAAGGATCCAAATGGTTTAATCCAAATGGGTTAGGTAAATAATCCAGTACTTTTAGATATAACATGAGCATTTCCGCTGCAGTCAGTATGCTACAGTGAAGGACGTTGTTCAGGTGTAGTGAAGATACAATTGTTAATCTACTGCCAGTATAAATTTCTATCTATTCATACCTTTGATAAGTGATCCTTATCCACTCAGAAAGAATGAGAAGATGAAAAACAAGAGAAGGCAGTAGGATGGAAAACTAAAGCTTTGGAACACAAACACTGATGAGCTGCTATTGCAGTTATTTCTCTCTCTCTCTCTCTCTCTCTCTCTCTCTCTCTCTCTCTCTCTCTCTCTCTCTTCCCCTCTCAAGCGCATCCACCAAAACTCAGACAAATATATCCAGAAGCTGTGAGTGGAAAATCGCTCGGAGCCGCCATAATAAATAATGGTTATCACAGCGCACAGAAAGTTTGTGTCAATCAGACATGAGGGTATAGAAAAGAAGAAGTGAAATAAACATGAAACAGAGAGAGCTCAAGAGCGAGTTATAAAAAGCACTCTCCTTGAAGCTTGCTGTCGTACCTCTTTAGCCCTGGTGTGTGTGTTCTATAATGGCACAAAGCAGGGAATGGGGGAAAATGCTCTATTTTTCATCTCCCAGCCATTTATTAATACGTTGAAGAAGGAGTGAAGAAGGAGGAAGAGAATAAGAAGAAATAGGAGAAGAAGGGGGTGGGGTGCTGGATATCGGACCTCGTCCCTGTGCACCTAATTAAATGAATCTTTTACGCAAAGTGACGTGTTCTGACATTTGTCTTTCTGAGTGTTGTGATTTCATTACTGTGGAGCAAAAGGCTAAATTAGCAAGCTGCCCAGCTTCAAAGAATTATGTTAGTATGTTCTTCTAATATTACAAAAGATATGCCTGAGGATCAGTCCAGGCAGAAACATTTGTGTCTTAATGCTGCAGTATGGCTATTTTTTTCAGTATTTACATTTTTAAATTTAATTTACTAAAGGTGCTCAGGTGGTGCAGCAGTCTAGTTCACTAGTACATCACCAAAGTGACCAGGGTGGGTGACTGGGTCCCAGCAGTGCCCCTGTTTCCTGTTACCTGCAACCTGTGGATAAGTGGGGTCAAATTGGACAATAATAATAATAATAATAATAATAATAATAATAATAATAATAATAATAATAATAATAATAATAAAATAAACTAAGTGAAAATGGAAATTCATTAATAATTTTATCTGTATTACATTATATTACTTGTGATATCATCCTATGCTGAATGGTGGACATTTATGCACATCCTCTAGCACATACACATATGTAGGTCTTTTTGGAGCGTGGTGCAGATAGTAGGCCATCCTATGCACCTTTTGGGATAGTATGCTCTTGCAAGGTGAGTTGCAGCTAGAGGAGAAGGCAAGCTTATGGTCAGTAGGGAACGATTGGGCCGACGGGAAAGGCTCTTAACTTCTGTCAGGCACAAATAACCATGCCATTTTTCACCTTCTGATTTTGAGCCCAACAAGTCTCCCCAGTCATTTGAACTCTACACACATGCCATGATTCAATTTCGACTCTGGACACTTTGAGAGGCACTGGCGCAACAGATCCACACACAACATATCATGATGCAACTGAAGTTACTCTGAACTCTTTGTCTTGAGGACAGATTTAGCTGGTAAATTGCTTCTTCTATCTTATGTTTAGAGCATTTTCATTAGTTATGTGGAGTGGGTCTCTGTAGGGCAGTGCATGGAAAACGATGCATGCACAATATAATGCAGGCACGGTCTGATTTAATCAGGTGCCTTTAAATATAATGCAGTGATATATGCACTGTTATTTAGACAGTTAGAAGAGAATATTGGGTAAGCTAAATAAAGGCCATGTATTTCTGTAACGACAACAACAAAACAATAAAAGACAATGCTTAGTTTTGGGGATAAAGAGTGCCTTTTTTAAACTCTTGCTTTATGATATCTGAAAGACAAAGACAGTAAGTTAAGATAACAAGACGAAGTATCAAAGTATCTGGAGAAAGATGATAGGATGTAGAGAGAAACAAGACTGCTTAGCTACAGTCCTAGCACTGAAGAAAAATGTACAGATGAGACTGAAAATGAGACACAAAGACATAGAAAATAGACTCACACCGAGACTTTTATGTGTCATTTATGCAAGAAGGTACTGGTATCTGCCACAGTTGTTTCTCTGAATACTCTGCCAAAACATTTATTCATATTTGACCTGTTATTATTTCCTGTTATTATTATTGCATATTATTTTCAAGCCTCTCTTCTTTGACACACAATTACGTCTTTTGCATACAAACTCTACTATTTTATTCATTGTAATTCCTATGAACAAAAAGAAATAAATAAAATGGCACATTACCTTTACAGTGGGATTACTGCAAGTACCATGCATTATGCACCTTAAGTACAACTGTATAACATGACAGTGCTCAAATATGCCTCAAACATGCCTCATGAACTTTCTCCACTGACCCCAAACCCACCCAAATTGATTTTAAATACAAAAACATAAAAACCTTCACAATCCCTGCTTTGAGAAACAATAGTTTAGATGATGTTATGGAGATTTTGAGTGAGCGTTTGCCTTAAGCTAACTAAAAAATATACTGCAATAAGACTGGTTGGCTGACTGACAGAGTGGCCAAAATTTCCACTTTATCATTATTCTGATTGCTAAAACAATAAAACCTTCCATCATACATTTCTTAATTTAGAGGTCAACAAAACAGATTCATGCATTCAATTTATCTGAAGATGACATATGGTTAAATCGGTTGTTCGTTAAGTTATGTTATTGCATTCATGTTAAACCATTGTGTGAGTCTGTCTAATATGCTGTACAGAGCAGTGTCACTTAACACGCTGATCAGTAACCTTCCTTTTAACATTTTCATTGCACATGTAGGCAAATCAGATTAGCCGACATGATTGACATGTATTGTACCATACCCACCATGTCTGAGATGGCTAGAAGTGCAGACACTTATCTCAGTGCTGCTGGTCACACCTTGCCACCCACTGGAGGATACACTTCTTGTTATCACTGGTATAGACTGTAAACATTATGAATATACCTTTTTCTATTAAGGTGAAAATAATGTGTATGACAGTAATAATACTTCCATTCACTCAATCCTCTTCTAGACCCAGGAGGACCCGAAACCAACCCTTGACAGGATGCCAGTCCATTGGAAAACACTGATCTGATCTGATCTGACACATTTAGTTGGAATGGGGAAGAAATTGGAATACTTAGAGGAAACCCAAGCAAATTCAGGAACAACATGCAAACTCCACATAGGCAGCTGGGACTCATGCCCGGATCTCTGTAGACATACGTCAAACACTGCTCCTCTGTGCCGCCCATAGTGACAATAGACTGGAAATAAGAATTACTGTATGCACATGTACGTGAGTGCCATTGTGTCTGCTGGTGCTCACATTTCTACATGCATTTGTCTTTACTGAATACAAGCTGTCTTATTAAACCATATAAAAGAAAATTGTTTCCATAAATGGTTAACAAGCCTGTGTGTATTTTTGTATGAACTTATGCATGTGTGTGTATGTCAGGTCTCTGTCTGCCATGCATCACATCAGTCATCACTTTGAACTGCCACAAACTTGTCACTCTATCTATCAGGTTGATGCTTCTGTCAGATCAGGATCTTACACACATTCGTTCCCGTCTGTATTTTTTGCTGCATTCTCACCATCATTCCAACCCTTAATTTTCTCTCCACAAATAAAATGCAGCTCACATGGCAGCACATACTGCAGATAATAGATTTGTTTGTAAATCTCTGCTTGTATCTTTGTATGGGTCTTGCAATTGTACAGACTATTGTTAATTTTCCATACTACACATTTATCAATTCAGGATAAAAATAGTTTATTGTGTGTTATCTTTTTATATACAGAGTAAAAAGTGCTCTTCTCAACTATTTATATGAATAAGATAAATATCCTTGCATAAACCCCCTTGAAGTAACCTTGTGTATATTAGGGCAAGACTACCTACTTATTAATTGAGGTAGCAAAAAGGTCTGATTTACCCTTAAACTAAAGCTTCTAATTCAGCTCTAGCTTGTGTAATAGGTTTATTTATGCAATAAAGTTGTACTTTATTCTGATATTCTCCAGAACACCATCAAAATATCTAAAGGATTTTCTTTAACAGGATTAGTAATATTGATGGAACCAAACACTGTAAGCGCTCTCAAGGATAAACCCTCAAGTATTTGTGGTTTCATTGTGGTTCAGTTATTTAAATTCTAAACAACCAAAAGTGGTTGCGTCTCTCCATCTGGAAACAGCCCAGGCCTAAACTGAAAGGCATGCTCAGATATCCCACTTCAACAACTTTATTGAGCCTTCCAAGAAAAGAATAACACAATAAATTTGATTACATTTTTGTGCAATCTAGTATCACTGTATAATAACACAATAATTCAGTCACTCATATTCATGGATCAATTTATGTTAGTCAGGGTTAATGTGGATCCAGTGCTTTTCTCAGTCACATTGCAGGGCAGGAATCAACCTTGTTTTTTGTAGTTGATTATAGTTGTAGATAGGGTACCAGACCATTTCAGATCACATGATCACAGAAACACCCACTCACATTTGGACACATACCTGTACAAGACACCAAAAACCTAGTGTGACTCTTGAGTTTGGGAGAAAATAATAGAACCCAGAAAAAGCTGATGCAGCCAAAGGGAGAACATGCAAACCCCATACAGGCAGCAACCAGGATGAACTCAAACCCAGGCCTCTGGAGCTATGAGGTGATAGCTTGACCCAGTGCTTCACCTTGTTCCTTTACTTACCTTTTTTAACTGTAAATACTTTTTAATATAGCAACAAAATATTGTCAAATCACGTTTAATGCTGTTTTGCTTGGCCTAAAGAGAGTGTCAGTAACTCTGGGGAAAGTCTGGATAAATAGTGGTATGTGTTGAGCTGTAGCTGAGGGCTACCCTGTCTAGGAGCCGGCACTGTCCTCTTCCTCTGCTCTCTTGATTTGAAATATTGTCTTACATAATGAGGGAGAAAAATAGAGTGGCCGTGCACTCCTTCGCCAGTGTCAGCTTAATCAATCATTTTTAAACACAGGCAGGCATGGAGCGCCTCCTGTCTCCCGTCCGCCGCATCCTTTCCATGCTCCAGTGTAGCACAGCGGCAGCAATTCATCATCACTCCAAAAATTAAGGCCCCTTCATATCACACTCGTCCTTGCCTCCTCTCAGCTTTAAACACAAAGGTAGGGGGTGTTGAGATGGGGGGCTGAGCGGTGTCCGCACTATCAGTGGTGTGAGGAAGGAGACTTTGAGTTTTCCCTTGCTGCTCTCACTCATTCCTTTGTTCATTTTCTTTCTTTCACTCCTTGGCACTCTGTCTTGTGCTCCAATTTCTTCTCTTTCATGTCAAGCCACTGCAGGAGAGGACTGCTGGAGTCAAGGTGAATGGGTGGGATTGCCATAGGTCAGCAGGTCAGAGCATCATGGGAGAGGAGGGATAGAGGGCAGGTAAAGACAGAATGGGTCTCATCTCAGCAATGTGTGAGACTCGCCCCTAATTTCCTCCCCTGGAATCTGACCTCCATCAAACAATTTCCAATTGTACTATAGGCACTTGGGATTCTACAAGATAAAGTTCAAGTGTACCCTTTCAGTCTCATTTCATCTGCTCCAGCTGCAGGAAAAAAATTACTCTTTCTTTCATCATATGAGTTTGAGTGCCACAGAGAGTGTCCGCATAAATGGCTGGAGGGAAGACCTCACATAGGATGGTCAACCCAGCTGTTTTTGAGACATCCAAACGTTCCCACTTTCCAAATATGTCTAGACTATTTCACAAGAGTCTACCTGTGAGGACAGATGACAAGACATGATTACAGATTGAGACCTGTATTGCAGGATTCTCGATTTATTTGTTTTGGGGTTTAACTTTAACAACCAACAATGGTTTAACTTTAGCTATCTAATGTAATTTAAAATGTAAGACCATACCTTTTTGTGATGGGCACACATGGTGTGGTGATGGAGTATGTTAGTGATTACCACAATTTTATTTAAAGTCCATGTGTGGTTAGAACAAAACTATTTAAATGATACAAGATTGGTGCAGGATGAATTATAATTCAGTACATTTTAAACACATTTGCACCATGAATAACCTCACACAAAGGCAAACCGACTTAAATTCTTGACCAATTTTCAATCCTGAACATGTTTCTTCAAGTCAATCCGTTTCTTAATTAATATTTCAACAGAACGTGTTGATTTAGGACATTTGTCTATGCTTGCAAGCTACTTTCAATCTACTCTCAGTCAAAAGAATTCACAGGAACATGTTTGAATGGAAATAGTTTAGACAGTATTGTTCCCTGCCTCTTTAAAAAAATCATGCAAGTAAAACAATGTGTAAACAATTACCTTCAGTCACAATAGGTGCGATGGCGTCGAGCTCATTAGGCTTGGCTGTTGCTCTGTAGATAATAATGATGCCTGTTAAAGCACAGATGGAAGAGAATATGTCTGTGTGAAGTGAATGTCTCTGATTTTGAAAAACAAAGTTTTATCTGTTCAAGAGAGAGCTAAAGTTAAGGGATGACACTGGAATTATAATGTTAATGATTGTTATTTATTGTTTAAAAAAGTGTTAAAATATGTAGCCTATATATGCATTTGGCCTACTTTTATCCAAAGAGACATACAATTGAGCAGAGCAGCTGAGGTTTATGGGGCTTGCTTAAGGACCTAAGAGTGGCAGCTTGGCAGAACCAGGATTTGTATGCACAATTAGTTGTCCAGAGCATTAACTATTTTTAGTGTTGTGTGATATTGGTTGAAAAATATTTTTGGTCACGATGACTACTATATGATTACACTTCATGCAAGCATAGAAAACTAAATTGATTATCATCAGCTTATTAGCAGCTAAGTCTCTAGACATGTATGTTGGGGGGAGGGTCTTACCCATTATACCCATTAATCAAAATTAGATTAGATACTATTCCAACACATTTCATGGTGAAACATTGCATAATATGAGCCACTGAGGTTCCTATATAGTCCATACTTTGTTCTTTTACTATTAATGACAGATGGAAGCCTCAACATAAATAACACATCACATCTCGTTCATTTCAGCTGACGTTACTGAGGAGTCATGTCTGTTGGTGCTGAAATGGGCTAATAATCGGTTAAATAAGAAATGAATAAATCCCCTTTAATATTTCTGTGTTGTTTATTTATGTAAAAGAACAGGGTCATATAATGTGGAATCCATCAGGACATTAGAGGTATTGTGTAATATGACAACTGAACCAAATAAAAACCTGTGTATGATTCAGCTTTGTTTTCTGCATGAATCTGTTTTGGTTCATGTGTTTTATAGTTAAAAGAAATGTGATTCCGATCTAGGGAGAGATTATATACAAGATATAGGATAAGAAAAATACTGCTTGTAGTGTAAACATTAGAAGTATGGGAAAGTCAACATGCTGTTCTTAAAAGTATTGTACATCTAATGTTACACTAGTTCTTGTAAATGATAAGGGGACGCTTATATTATGAAAGCTCCCTACCATGGCAATTCTAAAGGTACACACCACATGAGTAATGAGATGTCTACAGTTTTACAGTACACAAAAGATCTGCTGTGTGTTGTGACGCACCTACCTCTTCAGCTATACCCTCCAAGCTACTGCCATTACATAACTCTGAATCTCCTCGAATAACCTGGTCAGTGAAAACACTGTCTGTATTGTCATGTGTTTCATTTGCAACACACAAACCCTACCAATAACTGTGCTATAATAATTGCTTAATTTATGCTATCAGAATGAGAGGACACTATATACAAAGAATGACAATCAGATAAAAAGGCAAATCAAATTATGTTGTAAAGCATGCTTTTATGTATGAAGAACATGACACGGCAGTAGTTAACCCCAAACAAGTAAAGTTACAGAGTAAAGTAACAAAAACTTTCCTGATTATGTCAAAATGATAGAGAAAGAGAATAGGAAAAACAAAATGTCAATTAAATGAGGGGTAGAACCATTGCAATGAGGAAATAAGAGTATTGCAAGAAAAAATTGTGGTTCCTCTGATATCACCTGGATTTTCACATTACTGGTAAAGTAAATTCAGTTCCTGTTCAGCCTGACTGAAAGACAGAAATACTTGTTATATATATTGAATATATTGATTAAATTATATACTTCACCTTGCCAGAGGCATAACATGAACTAGAGAGCCTCAGCGTTGGGAACCAGTGCTCCACTCATTAAGTCAGGCTGGATCGTATCCTGCGGTGTAGCTCAGTAGGTAGAGTAGTGGTAAACAACGATGCAACAGTTTTTATCTCATCTCTTTTGAGCTGTCTGTTGGTAACAGGTATGGTAGGCCCATATATGCCGATGTGATTTTGAGTACTATCACCGTTAAAGTGTAAATTAATATGACGTGTTGATGTGTTTCAATTTCCAGTCTCTGTGTGTATTCAACAGATTACCGTGCCAGATGCTTTCCTGAGTTTCAGGGCTTCTCAGGTGGGGTTTCGTAGCTCTTGCATAGAAAAACCAACAACCTGGGTCTGCTGTTTTCACAAAAGATGTATACAAATGCACCATGCCATAGTAGATAAAAGGTAATTGTAAGAAGAAGTTTTTTTTTTTAAATAGCAGTTTTAAGAGCATGAGGTGGAAAAAGGATACAGCAGGCATGGATGTTCGTCAGCCACACCAAGAGGACCACACAGCACAAATTACTGGAGGAGGGGGAAGGAACTTCACATTATCAGAAAAGGACCAGCAGGGAGCTTTTGATTGAAGTCTATTAACATTTGTCAATTTCAATATGACAGTTATTAACAGGGGTTCACATATTTGTGGCTGAACTGGCTATATTGTTACCTATCAGTAAAACCTACTTCTGTAAGTGAATAATTTATACAGAATGGATCCATTTATTATTTTGATCAACATACCACAATTAATTTACACTCAGATTAATTAATGTCGAAAACCCGGTAACGCCATAAGATTCACAAACTTTCTCTTAAAACATGGCTCTTTTGGTGAATTACATGTAAGGAATTTTGGTAGCTGTGATGCAGTAGAGCTGCTTTATATTTCTTTGTATTGCTCAGTGAGATGACTACACCAAAGAGATTGATAGCTGTGAAATATTTCTTTAGTATGGCTTGTTTTCACATGGACCTTACACGCCCTTTGAACACCTTAAGAGAATGTATTTCACATACATAAGTGATGTGAGAGCAATATAATAACAACAGATGTCTGTCTATCAGCAAAACATGACACACTAAACAAAGTGCATCAGCAAAACATGACACATGGAAAACAAGACAGCACACACACTGAAATGGTGATATTATTACACCTATATGCATATATTTCCATCATCACAGAAATGAGTTGATTACCATTTGTTGTATGTTCATTGACTAATTAGCGTACATATAAGTTATTAGTTACTTTGTTTCTTGCCTTGTTTCAGCTGCCTGCAATAAGGTTTTTTTGCCTACCAAAAAAGAAGAAGATTTTACATAAACACTGTACATGATAACCCCAACTTCTCTTTTTCTTTAATGTTCCATTAATAGTTCATTTTGCCTTATTTTCTCTGTACAACATCTAAACATTTAGCTGAATTAAACATATGCTTATTAAACATATTTTCAAATAATTTTACATAGCTATGATATTTAGTGCCCCCCTAAGGTGTTGCCAGAGCCCAGGTTGGGATTCATGGACATATTAGACCACTGTATCACCTGAGCACTGCGTTATACCTTTAAATAATCAATTATGTTTAAAGCACATATTCTTAAATTAATGAAAATATGTGAGCAGCTGTGAGCAATGATTGTTTAAATTGTTAAAAAATTTAAGTACCGTTCATAATTGCATGCCATGTTAACCCTCACTCAGTGTACTCTGTACTCAGTGATTCATAATCATACTACTATTTTTGGCGACATGTCTTTACCTATATTTCCTACTCATTAGAGTTTTACTTGAGTATCCAGTCCCCAATTACAATTGCAACAACTGTCATCTTGCAAGGTAAGTCACAACTTGGAATTGTTTCTCCCTGAAGTAAACAGCATAAAAAGAAAAATATACCCTGTGTGTCAAACTTGATTTCTTATTGTGAATATAAGCTAGTTGCGTATTCGTGTATGAAAGAGAAACCTTGATGTGTTCCTGTGGTTTGAAGTTTGATGTTGGATTTTATTTGGCTGGGGGCCATCATCAGTGTAAACACAGTGCCAACAAGCCTTCAAGAGAGACGAGTAAAAAAGTGAGCAACAAACGGTGATTTTTCTATTATTGTTTGGAGCTGTGCTGTAGCTGTTTTAGCTGGATTAAAAATTATTGTTGTACAGTGATTTTTCGGCATTTCTTTCATTTAAATGTAAAACAATGGAAATAAATGCATATAAAATGTGTTTATATAAATAAATACAATTAAGAAAAATTAATACAGGTTAAGCAATGTAGTGGTTTGGGTTAGAATGTCATAAAAGGGTGGCAGAATTTGCTTGGTTGCTGCACCTGGCTTGCTATTGCAGGTCAAACAGTACAAATTATATTATGTTGGCAAAAGGAATGCTTCTTGATAGACTAAGATTTTCTGATGAGACCAAAAGTTTACTTGTCTATGTATTTATGGCAATTTAGTTCCCAGTGGACATTGTTTCAGAGAAGTCATGTAAGGTACAGTCTGGAAAAGTCCAAGTAAGGCAGTTTGCATTTTCCCAGAGAGACATTTCTTGTGTATTGAGTCACAATACAGTTTATTAACTCAATTACGAGCTGAATGAGCAAAAGACCTGAAGCTGTTGCTGTTGAGAATCCTAAACTGATAGGGAACAATGTGCCAGCAAGCATAACCATTGACAGGCATAGCGTCTAGATTTTTATATAATCTATATGGAAAATGTTGTTCCATGACTAAATTATATATGTAGAAAAGAGATGCAGTGTATTTGGGAATTTATATTCACCATATTTAGCAAATGCTCTTATACAAGGTTACTTACAGAAGTGCTTTGTCTTAGACATGATAAAGCAAAAGAAATTGCTAAAACCCTGATAGAAGTGGCCCGTCATAAAAAAAACTACAAGTAACCCAGCACCTAGAAAAATGCAGTGAAACCATATATAGTGATTATTTGAATTGGATTAATCGTACAGTCGTGGCAGACTCTCGGTCACTTGATGGATCATCGATGTGATCCATGAAGTATTTCGGCAGGATAGTAGAGTAGTTTGCCATTTCTTTCTCCGTGCCTCCCCATTTATACGGACTTGAGCTGTTTCCAGTTACATGGCTGGTGTGTTTTGCATACACAAGTCAATGACAAATTTGTCTTTGGACTGTGGGAGGAAACCAAAGTACCCGGAATAAACCCATGCAGACACGGGGAGGACATGCAGACTCCACACAGAAAGGACCCAGGCCACTCCACCCTTGGATTGAATCCGGGACCTTCTTGTTGTGAGGCAGCGATGTTACCCACCGAGCCACCTTGCTGCCAAGTGATTATTTAGTGGTGATTAAATAGCCAAAATCACAGCTAATATCTCATCTCTTCTCCATTTCTGATTATCCATTTCAGGATCACTGTGGCAGCTGGGCAAGCAACAAATCCTAGGTATCTCTTTCTCTTGCAAGGTTTACCAAGCTCCTCCTGGGGGATCCCCAGCTGCTCCCAGGCCAGCCTGGAGATATAATCCCTACAGCAAGTCTTGGGCCTACTGCAGGGGCCTTCTCTCAGTTGGTCGTGCCTTATATACCTCCACATGGAGATGTCCTTAACATCAACCTCAACTGGCTCTTATACACACAAAGGATCAGCAGTTAGACTCATATCCTAGGATTAAATGACATTCAAAAGTATAAGCTGCATTCAGCATTAATATTTTAAGACATTCTGTACCTATATTGCAAAATCCATATTGTTAGGAAATATTTTATTGGAATAATGTCCTATGGTGAGTATTTCCAATACTGTGTATATATGGGTAAATATTTACAATGATGTGTTTGGTCTATGTGTGTACGGCCTCGTTCTGGTTTTATTTTAATATCACATAAATTCCATTGGTAACTGGCAGACTATGCTTTTTTCCAGCAGTGTGCACAGAGCTGCTAGAGCTCACTCCCGCGCGTTCGCCTGCGCGCTTCTGTGTACAGTTGACAGGCTTTATAAGACCATGCCAAAGTCCACGTGCGCTTTTTCAGTGAGGGCGGGGCTTCAGACGACTCCGTTGATCACGTGCAGCAGGCGTGGTTGGTATAATTAAGCGTGTGGAGAAACGGCCGCGCTGTTGCAGTTACTCATACTAAAGTGTGATGAAGTTACAGTCACTGCGTCCTGTGTTTAATAACAGAGCACAATGCAACAACACGATGCAGAAGAAATTTCCTTCCAGCAGCTTTTGGTCAGCTCTGTGTTTTCTGTCTGAATTCAGACCAAATTAATCTACTGAGGGAGGCAGATCGGGCCAACGCAAACAAACACAGTAGAAACGTGTGCGACTTTAGCAGTAGCTTTTCAAATAAATTAATCGTATATGTCTTTGTTATCGCTTACAACCAAGGTAACTTAGTTTTAACCAAAGGTAAACGCTGGTCTATTATGTTAAACTATGTTTGGTAGAGAACAGATACACACTCATTTTGAAATATCCCATAATATTTGTAAGCAGTATATATAGACTTAAGGGAATGGAAATAGATGAACAATATATATGGACCTAATTTTACATACTGTCATTATATAAAACTTCCTGTCTCATATATGCATTTATTTTGTATTTCTTTGCTATAAGTTTGATCCTCGTTAACTGGATAATTCATAGGAACAATGATGGCTCTTCCACCACTATTTTGTTTACTGAACTGATCTGCTTGCAGTCCTGGTCAAGTCAAGTCAAATTTATTAATAAAGCGTTTTTAACAATGAAGCATTGTCTCAAAGCAGCTTTACAATATTATATTATCTTAAAAGGGCAATCCAATAAAAGTTGAGCACGCCTAGGGCGACAGTGGCCAGGAAAAACTAGATGTTAATTAAGTAAATACTTAAAAGTATATTAAAGTAATAGTAAAATTAAGTAAATCATGTTTTGTCCCCTATAGCAAATGTGAGGAGAGTTTTAAAATGGAAAATGTGACACTAACCCTGTACTGTTGCACATCTTAAGACATCTTTGCAGGAATAATGATAATAAATAATACCTGAAACACTAAATCGCTTAGTATTCTCTGTTCCACAATGTTTCTCAAGTGAGGTGAAAAGGAATGGCAACATTCCAAAGTGGAAAATGCTTTTCTGTCCCAACATTTTTTGGAATGTGTTGCAGGCCTGAAATGCAGGAATGGATGTTTACAGGATAAAACATGCAGTATCTCAGGTTCATACTGTCTGCAGTGAAATAAAAGTCAAATTAAGTGAGGAAACACTGTTTTTCGAAATTTTCTGAATTGGGGTTGTAGATTATTTAGATTAAATGATTAATGATAAAAGATTAATAATAGGTACCTCTACAAAAAAAAAATACATGATCCCATAGTAGAGGCCAACAATTACAGTGGAAAAAGTAATTGCCAAAATTAATCTAAAAGTAGTTTAGGAGGCTCCAAATTTGCTCCATATTGCCCGAGACTGAATGTGTTTGACAAGTATCAATGTAACCTTGGTCCTGTCGCGAATAGTTATTGATGCTGATGGGATGCTAAATAAAACAAACAAACCAATGCATTATGCTTATCTTTTTAACACACATGGCTGTATATTGCTATTTTAATGTGTATTTTATATAAGTATCTTAATTTGCTTATTGTGATTAATGCAACAAAAACTGTAGGATTAACTAGATAAATATTAGTATTTTCTTACAGCCTTATTAAAATTGATGATTTAATTGGAATGCCTGTGTAACTAACTAATTTTAACTTCCATTAGATTAGCTTGTGCATTTGTATTTATATTCCAGCTTCTTGATTTGGATCATAAACAGAGAGTGTGGTTATATACAGGGTATATGGTATTTTATGCATTGTAGGATTATTATAATTTTGTGTGTATTATTATAATTTTAGAAATCAGGGTATTTGAGCAAGAACAGAAAAAAGTCAAGTTAAAGCCACTGCTGTATACTATAGATTGATTTCAGTCTGTCAGTAAAAAAAAAAGAGTTGTGTTAGCAGACATGCTGGATGTTGAAGGAAACTGGATCCATAATTGATAAACCACATCTTTGAGGATGATGTACTTTTGAGGAGATCAGCTAACAGTGGTCTGAGGGCTGTTAAGCTTGATCCTTGTAGGAGAAAACATGGGCTGTTGAACATTGTTTTGTGTTGTAATAATGATCTGCCTTTAACTTTGAATGTTGCGCCCATAATCGGCTGGTCAGCTCAAAAGGCCAATCGATGTTGTGTAGCCACAAACAGAGTCAGGAATTAAAGTTTGAGAGCAGAAGTCTGTCGTGTGTGTGAGTTTGTGTGTGGGTGTGTGTACACAGTGGAGGGATGGTGTATGCATGCATGTCTCTGTGTGGAGCTACCTTACCTATCATGTGCTCACTTTTGTACTACAAAGCGTCCTTACTTGGTTGAAGTGTTTAGACCTGTTTTTCTTTTGCAAGCTACACATTTTGTGTTCATGACTTTTGGCTACTTATTTGTGAAAAGATGTAAAATGGCATTTGTGTGTGTATGTATCTGCACTATTGTAGGTAGTACTCCTTTTGTTTGTCTCCCCACTACCTGTAAATTCTCTCTCTAACCTATAAATGTCCTTCTTGCAAAAATATTGAATATTTCAAAATGAAATAAGCAATCACCACATTATCTTGTAAACATGACATTATTGCATTTGGTATGATTTTTATGAATTTCCATAAATTAAAAAAGGACGGATAGTAGCGCTATATTTATGTTTTCAGCAGTATCTCTGAAGCATGTACATGTCGTTTGCATTTTAAAAGCTCAATAAAAGGCCATTGGAGAGGTAGTTCACAGTGCAAGAAGCTTCTTATTAAGAGCGCTCGCATCCATTCATCGGCTATTGACAGCCTCTCCCTTTCCTCAGTGCTGTTATTGCTCTCTCTAGCGCTGCCAGTGGACAATCAGACCCACACACCCTCTTCTGGCTTACGCTCTCGTCTGTTTTTTTTTTTTTTTTTTTTTTTTTTTTTTTTAAAAATTTCTTACTTCTGCTCTAAATTACTCAGCCAGACAGAGCTTCTCAGCTCCAAAACCGATCACGACGCCTCGTGATACTGCGAGCGGCAGAATTTCGAAGATACGAAAGCATTCCGAGATACAGCATGGAGCCCCCTCCTGATCCGACGAGCGAGCCGGGGAAGAGCTCTTCGGAGGCGGGGAGCGCGGTCAGGGAGAGCCCGCTGAACCTGGACGCTCTGCGGAAAACCGAACAACCGACACCGGTGCGTAGACACAGCTGCTCCAGCACCAACAGAGGTAAGAAATAACCGCTTGTACCTTAATGACAGACAGCTTTTTCATTAGCAGCGGTCTTGCAGCAAACTTCAAAGTGAATCCGTCTGAAGGGATCAACTTCAGTTTCAGAGCTGTACGGTTCTTTGCTTGCATCGCTTATTTGGATTCAAACATCGCGAAAAGTGATGCTTTACCGAGCATTTGCAGAAGTCGCAAAAGAACGAGAAGTAACAAAAATTAAGCTGATCCATCTTTTTATGTCGTTACGACTGGCATTATGCTGTCTGTTTCTGACAGCACTCCCATTCAGAGATTATATACTGCTTTGTGTATCCATCCTATATTTTATTCGCCACATACCTCCGAGAATGTGATTTGTAACTTCTGGCCGTGCAGGTAGGGAGAATTTAGCGGTTCGATTTGGTAGTTGGGACATACGCTGATTTCTTTAAAACTGTCAGTTCGTGGCGCTATTTCCGATATCGCACTTTTGAACACACACATGACTTCCAAGGACATAGATGAGCCATGTACAGTAGTAGGCTGATGCGAATTTTTACTCGTATAGCAACGTTTTGACAAGCTGTCAGCATGTATACGGGTGTGTCAGATCGACTCACGCCCGTGCTGTCATCGACCTCCGTTCGGACCCTTCCATCCGAAAACTAGAGCTTGAAAACAGAACGCCAGGATTGTTGATAATAATAATGAATGTGAATGAATGAATAATGCACGAGCAGGACTGTAAGTGTTTTACAGTACGGACAGTATGGGTTGTGTTAGCCACGCCCCCTCCTCCATTCAACCGACTTGCTTTAAGTTCAGCGGAAAATCCAGCTCACATTCCCGCGAGCTCCCTAGGACTGAGGAACACTACATAACCACGACTTTTAGCTCTAACACCCGATTTAAATTGCGCTTGGATTCTTTTAGTCAGTATCTCTCATTTGGAAGGGTACATTTAGACCTCGATATGATGAAGGTGGAATGTAATCTGGTTATGTAACAAGTTTGCCATAAACAGACGCGCGTGAGAGAGAGAGAGAGAGAGAGAGAGAGAGAGAGAGAGAGAGAGAGAGAGAGAGATACCTCTATGGGTAAACACTAAAAACTGTAGATTAAGAAACTATAGACTTGTAAGCCCTTGGAAAGTTATTTGTGAGAGTTGCAGCTAGTTGACAGAGCATTTGAGTTAATGTTTTCTTAGTGAACAAATGTAGGCACGCTTCTTTCCTAACCCGCTGACCTATATTCACCCCGAGTCTTTGGTGTGAAAGAGACTATAGAACATCTGGAAGACAAAGCAAGATGAAAAAAAGCAGTCACACATTATGTTATGTAACACCGTGGCTGACCGATAGAGAAGCAAAAGTGTTCACTAAAGCACAGCTCTGACATGGATTGTTTTATTCACACTCAGAATGTTCTACACATGAACCATGTGAATGGGCACAGCCACAGGTGTGTTATGGCACTTTATCCTATAAGGAAAAACATTAAGACATAATGTTTGTATGTCGTCAATATGGACCTAAATGTACTTTTATGTAAAATATAACAGACTGGCCTGGGGTCACTGTACTGTAATTGATCAAGGCTTACCAAAAGCACTACAACACTGCACAGATCATATCTAAGTGACACCGGGTGCAAACTGTGATCCTTACTCTTTACTGCATCTAGAATATGCAGTGTTCTAGAGACCAAAACAAGTGCTTTATAAACTTTCATATTCTCACTTCACTGCACAATACACAGGTACTGTCCAATTAAGGAGATGATTGCAAATATTTGGCTAATATTCTGTTACAACTATGGTGTTTAGCTTATAGTTAGGAATATGGCTGGTTAAAGGTTCTGTTTTTGTATTTCTGCCAAAACATTTGACGGCTCATTTCAGTGTATAATTCTAGACCAAAATACTTTTATACAAGAACGCAAATAATGTTTTTTTTATAATGAATTTACCTCTGTCCTTTTTTTGTATTTGAAGCATCCGTATAATGTAACAGACTAGCACGTGATTTGTATTTAAATACGAAGTAAAATTCACTGTTATATTATGAATGTTTTGTTTTATTAAGGCTTAATATTTTGTACTGCAGTTGGTGCGGAATGCTTTGATATTCGAAAATATGATGTACGTGATGATTTGTGTTCCACATCAAATATGATGACCTTTGATATTTAATTCCCTTACTGTGTTCAGTGAATGTATATATGAATGTCATAGCGTTGATGCCTTGTTACAAAATGTTGAACAATCAGACAATGTGGCTTAACATTTTGTTTCAAACATGTGAAGCATTTCCTAATTACAGTGCATGATCCAGACACTGCTCTTTACGTTTATCCACAGAAACCAACAGCTGAAAAAAACCCTTTTACTGAAAAACAAATTCTCAGCTTTCTTTTTAATTTAACAGAGGAACCATGTAGATCATTGCACGAGCAATTATTATTATTGTTGTTGTTAGGAAACCATACCTAAATGCCCTAATTTTGCTAAGTTTATTTGTATGTGCAAAATGTGTCTAAAACAACTGCTTACACTGTGAGTATTAAAGGCTTATTTCAGCAAATGTGCCTGGTGGCTCATGTGAGATATCTGATGGTGCAGAGATGCAGGCTTACGTGTCTTCCGAAGTCATTAGTGAGGAGAAAAGCCTTCATTATTGCAGTGGCACATGCGGTTTCTCTGAGAGAAGAAGTTTGGAAATGATCAATATTAATGGTGTGATTAATGGCAGGGGAGACTCAGACTTTGTGTAAGATAGTTATTAAGTTGTGAGTGTAACAAAGGTCCTGAATCTTTTTTTTCCCCAAGATTCATATGTTATTAGCAGACTGTGCTGATTTATTGTGATCTTTTTGGTATGTCTTTAAAAATATGAGTTGGAGGACTAAGATAGAGTTGGCTGCTCTGGAAGAACATAAATTTTCAACTTTCAATTAGAGCACACTGTTTAGAATTGAAGCAGTAGCCGTAACTGTGCAGTTCTGCTGCATACATGTTTTCCAGTGTACCTGTCGCTAGTGGAGCACAATTATGGCTAAACATTTGAGTAGGAATTATGCAGAGGCAAAATGACTGGACAGTCTGTTATTTTCTTACGTATTAAAGATAGTTCATGTTTTTCATTCAAACATAAATGTGCATTTAATTAGGTCATGTCAAATAAAAAGTAGCTGTAAAAACAGATGTATTTTCTCAAATTTGGCTTATGCTGTCTTGGAAATGCCTGTGTTTGCAGCTGTATATACAGTACTGTGCAAAAGTCTTAGGGCACCATTTAAGTAGTTGTTTTAGCAATGGTATAATGGCCAAAAGTGTGCACATAATTAAAAAGAACCCCATAATTTTCAGAACCAAATGTCCTTGTCAAGGAAAAGTGAATATTTATTGTGCACAAGTATAAGGCAAGCTAAATATGAAATACACTGCGGCTTATAGAAGTTTATGCAATTTGTTATTAATACAGGTTTTCTGTTTTTTTTTCTATATAACAAAACATATATATGATAATTGTTTCATTTGTAAAACAACAAATCTAATGATGGAATGGTTGCGAAAGATTCTTGCACAGCACTGTATGTCTGCTTAATCTGGATTATAGGCCTAATAACTTTGCTTTCTCTGGTTGAATCTCATCTTTGCATTTTATAGCAAAGTTGGGCATCATACAGGCACAATTGGCTGTGCCTGAGGCACCTGTTGTGTTAATAATGATACAGTTAAACTGAAGTTAGTATTAAAATATCCACCTGTTTGTGTTCTGCAGAATTAGACTGTACAGCAGCAACAGTTAACAAGCTGCGAGTCCATTTATATGTAGTCATACAGTCTATTTGTATCATTACAACACCTTAGAAACACCTTTTTGTTAGAACATTACCCAGGAATGTACAAATTTAATTCCTATGCTCTAAAGTCCCTTTGTGGAAATTGTTTTGATTCATCAGTGTACTCATTTGGCCTCAGTTATGTTTCCAAATGGCAAAGCTGAATTTGTAATTTGATGTTTAGTGATTTCCCGTGTCGAGACACTTTAATTTGGAACATACATTGTTACATGAATGGCCCAACTCATATTCACTATGAATAGCTGTTGAATAAAGCATATACACACTGTTATTGACAGCCTACTTTTGAGCCTTGCTCAAGTAATAGTTACTTAATATAATTTATTAATGAAAGTTTTATATTCTCTTGACTGTTAAGTGTTATGGCTAATGCTTAAGGTTGAGCTTTCCTAGCTTAGACCCGTCAAGTTGCGCACTTGTTAAAACTTGTATGATTTGAGACACGTGACTCATTTTAGTGGAAACATATTATGGTCTCACGATGGTTTTTGCTCTTTGCAGATTTTTGCTGTGTTTTGTTTATTCTCTTTTAGTTTTACACATACAGTACATTATTCTTAGTGCAAATTAGTCACCATGGGTCCTAAAAAGGTTAGTAATGACAGTCAACCATAAGTAAAACAGTAAAAACCACAGTGCAGGACAATACTCTAAGGCATATGCTGGCTGTCTGGGCAGCAGCCATCTGAGCACAGCCCTGAGTTTGCTAATAGACTAAGCCTTTTTTTTAAAAAAAATGTATTCGATAAATTACATGAGATATTCAACACTTTATTACAAAATAAACGTTATCTGAATGATTCTGCCGAATTGTAGTTTAATTTAAATGTTTAAGGCAGGCTCTGCTACGATATACACCACACTACAGTATATATTAACTCTTGGTTTATGATATATACTGCTCACAAAAATTATGGGATACTTCAAAATGAAATATCCCATAATAAAATATCCCCACATTTTTTAAGCAGTGCTAATGATGGATTTGCCAGAATGTATCCAAATTGTAAATCAGGGAGCACATGTACAACACAACTCCATTGATGCCTCAGTGATGATTTTCTAGGGGGTTGGAATGGATTAATTCTATTTACCATTATTCCTTATGGGAAAATTGTGATGAAGTGCTTGGTTTCAGCATGAGGACATGCATTCATGTGGCTTTACGGTAATGGGGGAACTATGGTAATGCGCTTTACTTTCTCAAAGGTCTGTGGAAGGGATGGTCACATATGTATTCTTATCAGATGTGTATATAGATGGCTCTGCTCCAATATCCTTAAAATCACAACAACAGGACTTAAGCCAGGTGTGTGTAAATTCTCTCAGGCTTGAAAACGCTTGTTCTGATTTGTGCCTATCCATATTGTAGGTAGTGAAGGCTTGTTTTTTTTTCTTCGTGTGGTACCACTGTGGAGTCTGCCATCTGCGAAGGACTAGAATATAATTACTTATTAGTTGGCATGTCAGACAATAATATTTTGTCCTGTCTTTCTCAGTGTTACTGTGCCATGATGAAATCTGTCACCTAGTGCTGCTGAGTGAATAAACCCAGTGGGGGAGATATAAAGTCAAGCTGTACCCTCTGATATGAACCCAGCAATCATCCCAGTTGATGCTGTTCTATAACACTAGCATTTTCCTTCAAAGTTGTTTTAATAGCAGAAAGTAAACATTCACATTTTGCCTCCACTTTATAACCAGTGCTGTGTCTCACTCTGACCAAGTGCCACCATGTAGTTATATAAACAAAAAACACCAGACACCTCTGAATATAGTACGTTGGCCTGAGCGGTTGTTTTCGTTGGATGACAAAAGCAGACTAACTGCTAAACGTGATGTGAACTCCAGTGTCTGGCTAGCTAAAGTGGACTCCTGCCACCACAGGCAGTGCTATTTTACTTGAAGCGCTGTGGGCAGGACTGTGAGATGTGGGTTGACCCAGTGTTGACAGAAGATGAATGGGGCGTAAGGATACTGAGGCCTCTAAAACAAGATTTCTGCACAAAGCCTTCCAGACTCTGGCACGTTAGTATGTCTGATAGCTCTTTTTTTTCCAAGTCTGTGACATTTTTAAATACCACGCATCAGGTGTTCCAGAGCAGTATCTAGGTGTAATTTTCGTTGATGCTGATCTTGGATCAGGTCCTTTGATCCAAGTCTTACTGTCTAAGCATTATCAGAGAACTGGTTGTAATTTGGCTTTATGACAGAAGGACACAAGGTGTGGGATAGAGTGCAGCTTATAGCGCATGGAGTGCCCCAGTCATTAAAGCAACCTGCATACAACCTGATACAAGGATACTAAAGATGCAAATTACAGTTTACACCTCATATTAACTCAAGAAATATTGTTTTTCATGCCATTGCAATGTATTCGTATGTAATAAATTTTAGACAAATAAATCTGGGATGTTTTAGGAATTTGCCTTGTTTAAATAGCTTGCGGTGTTGTCAGTTTCAATGTCATGTGCCAAGATCAGTCACTGAGTAGTCTTTTGTAACCATCTGTTCTTCCTCACCTCTATCCTATATCAATCACATAAAAAAAACAGGTGATGCACAATTTTGAGGACATGCTTCTCAAAGAATGACCTAATGGAAGTCAATGTGTCGGAACATGTCTGAAATCTCACTAGGCTCTTTAACAAGAAATCATTATTAGCGAACCAATTCAAAGTTCACTGACGCCTGTGCTGTCACCTGTTACACAAATTTTGAACCTTTGCACAGCAGATAGCCTGTCGTATAGTCAGAAGATACCATGACTGTAATGCGGGGTTTTTCATGCAACTATTTAAGCAAAGCAAGAAAGTGATTGATCCATATCTTAGAACCATCAGGCTCATTCTTTTAAAGAGTTTAACATGGTGATGGTCATACAGTGGGGGAAAAAAATATTTGGTCCCTTGCTGATTTTGTGAGTTTTCCTGTAACATTTTATTGGGTTTATTTTAACAGTAAGAGGTAGAGTATCTAAAAGAAAATTCAGAAACCTGCATTGTATAAAATATATACATTAATTTGCATTTTGCACCAACCCTCTAGCAAGCGAGACTTAATACTTAGTAGCTAAACTCTTGTTGGCAAACATAGCTGTCAGACTTTTGTTTGTAGTTGATGATGAGGTTTGGAATTTTGGTCCACTCCTCTTCATCATCTCTAAATCATTAAGATTTTGAGGCCATCGCTTGGCAACTCGGACCTTCAGCTCCCTTCATAAATTCTCTATGGGATTAAGGTCTGGAGACTGGCTAGGCCACTCCATGATCTTAATGTGCTTTTTTTTTAGCTACTCCCTTGTTGCCTTGGCTGTATGTTTTGTGCTGGAAGACCCAGCCATGACCCATTTTAATGTCCATGTTGGAGAGTCTGACTGATTAATTGAGTCTGTGGACAGGTGTCTTTTATACAGGTGACAATTTAAGACAGCTGTTGTTAATGCAGATAACGAGTTGATTAGGAGTGTCTACCTGATCTGTAGGAGCCAGAACCCTTAATGTTTGGTAGGGGATCAAATAATTATTTCTCTCTGCAAAATGCAAATGAAATTATATATTTTATGTAATGTAATATTATGGATTTTCTTTTAGATATTCTGTCTCTCACTGTTAAAATAAACCTACCCTACAAAATCAGCAAGGGATCAAATCATTATTTCCTCCACTGTAGTTGATTTGTTTCTTAAATTGTTGCCAATGAACGTGTTTGTCTTATGCAAAAATTGGGTACTTCTGGTCAGAAGTTAACACTGTCTTTGCTTGGAATAAACTTAAATATGACCTTGTTTTGCTCATTTTTGGTACGTCAATAAATCATGTCAGGAATTGGTGTGCTGTGAGGATGTTCCATGTAATTGTGCACGCAAAGTTCTTGCTTTTTTAGAAAAGTAGGTCTAGTGCATAAGTCTTAGCATTGCCATCTGTGCGTGTCAATAGAGGATCCAGATTTTCTCAAAAGACTTGTGGTTTTAGGGTAATTGGGGTAAAGTTTAGCAGCTATAAGAGCTACATGTTACTTTTCCTATATTATTTATCAAAATAGGATGGTGGCCAGATCTGTCTAAAGTTTAGCGTCTTTGAACCACATTTGAAAGTTTTACCCTGTTGATGCCGTTTATTTTGAGAGTCCAACCCACCAGTGACACAGCTGGGACTGGCAAACAGGCTTCAGCAGTAGACTGGTACTAGTTTTTGATGTCAGATCTCCAGTGACTGGGCACCTCTTAGATCTATGGCCCATTTACAGAAGTTCATCTCTGAGATAGTTTAAATAGTTATAATTAAATGTAGTCCTGACACATGATGGGCGCTCTTTAAAGGCATCTAAATTTACTGTTGGGCGTATGCAGTGACCCAGCTATGCCTGTGGTGTAACTGATTTCATGAAGCTGAGGAGGGTGATGAATAATCAATCAGTGAATCAATCATGCAGGTGGGGAAAAGGAAAGTGGTGGAGTGAATACCAGATGCTGAAATTGAGGCAGTGTTTCTTTTTACCCAGCTTGAACTAAAAGTGCATGCGGAAAGCTGAAGTGCACAGATGCCAGAATCAAATCCACCGTGCTCCCCGTGCCAGATTAACTTTGGCTGTATATTTCGAGTGACTTTAGTTCTGATTGAAATCGGATCGCTTCAGTTGTAGGTGCCGTCTAACAAGGTGCACATGAATGCTAAGGTTAGAATTGCTTGCTTACATATCTTTGTTAGTGGTTTATGTGTGCGTTTTAAAACAGCAAGCACTCGTAGCACAAAATGTGTGGTATTTGAACAACGCTACCCTGGAGTCTCTTAAACACTGTTATTCTCCTCAGTCACTTTTGAAGGAGTAGTTTTGGCAGAGGCAGGAGTGTTCAACCGGCATCTTTGATGAATGTGTGGTCAGAAAATGAAAAGCTAAGTGGAAAGTGTCAACGCCACTTGATGGTTTAATACACCATGTGGGTGTGGTAGAAGGGCCGCAAGCTGGGTTGACCTGAGTTCAGTTTTCTATTGTTTTCCAGGCTGGTTATAGCTCCAATTTTGGGAGGAGGAACTGATCTTCGAATAGTGGTAAAGCTGTTCTGCCTAGAGTTTGCTATGGACCACAGAGTCTGCCTGAAAACTGTTTGTTTTCATTGGCCAGAAGTTGTATAATGTTTTCTGCTTTTCATCTTAACATGCAAAATGTTTCTTTACAAGGTGTGTTCACCCTGCTCGTAAGAGCCTGTTTGGAAACACAGAAGGAACAGGCCATTTCCTAGACTGCCCTTGATATTTACTTTCCAGTGTCTAAACTGGATGTGTTTTTTATTTTATGTGTGTTTCTCTTTCTGCATGGACATATCTTCGCAGTCATGCTGCATTGTTTATAATTTGTTTATATACTCTTTGTCTGTCATGAGTTTATGCTTACATGATCGTATTACAGTTTTCACAAGAAAGCATTATGACAGGCCGCATGTATCCAATTTTAAAATAATTTATCTTAGAAACAAATGCATTTCATGCATACAGCTTCTATTTGTTTAGCTCCTTTAGTAATACAATGAAGTGACCTTTTAATGGGTTTAAGCATTGCGTTGGTGACTTCATTAACCAGGTGCTTGACTCATTCCTAATTAAAGATCCGTGTAGAAGTAAAAATTAGATTGAATATTTTAAAGAGATTTTCAAATTAGTGTCACCCTCTGAATCAATTGAGTTAAGTGAGTAATTTGATATGATTTAACTAATAATAAAGACTCATAAATAAGTTACGTCTTGTTGTGTCCCTTAAATCTTGCACACCAGGCTTTTAATCATACTATGCTGTTATGCACCTCTGCTTCTCTTGAGTAATTGACTAATATCTTCAGTGCCTAAATACAAAATATTCCTTCTGATATTACCAAATGATTTATTAATATCAGTGGCCCTTACAGTGGACCACAGTGAATAAACAATATGCATACTTATAGACAACCCCCACTAGACAACCCCCCGGTGACTGAATTTTATATATGTTCATTTTATATATATATATATATAGTCCAGTTAGAGACATGGAAGCAATGTGGAAGCATTTTGCATATTGGCTTTAGAGAAGAACAAAAAGAAGTCAGATGTAAACACAGCGGAAAAAGTTTCAACAAGTACCTCCACAAAAGAGCTGTCAATAACAAAAACGTTTTCAAATGTTACGCAATTCTAGAAGATGCCATATCCTACTACATCGCAAGTTGGTCAAACTATTAAATAAATAACCATGGATAATTCATCTGCATATTTGCTTTTGTTATTTTAAAATCACAAAACTATGCTTCTTTCATTCCAAATAAATACCCCAGCTTTAACAGCTGAGCGTTTTTTACTGTACAATACTTGTCAGTAAACTATGCAGGAAAAAAACCCAACAACAAAAAACCCCCTCAAAATGATAATTTCTTATTAGTTCGCTAATTTTCAAAGTGAAACCATCTCTTCGAACATGCCTGAGCATGTTACAGATTTTAAGCAGCTTCAATGTGCATATAAACAGTTAGAAATATTAATCATTGAATTTACTTTCATAATTGTTATTCCATAATCCTTATTCTTTTATTGATAGTCATTTTTAGAACTGCTTTACAGATAAATCTCAATTTGGTAAAGCAATATTCAGCTATATGCTTTGCATCCTGAGGCAAATTACTGTGATTTGTACAACTCACTTGGGTAGTGTAATGGCCCTCTGCAGAGTACAGTAGGGAATAAGTAGAAGTAGCCTGACTTTTTCAGTTCATATGGTTAAAATTAAACTGCCATAGCACAGCACAGGAGCACTTAAGAAAAAGGGGAGCTCAGAAATAATGAAGTGCCAGGCCATTTATGGGGTACATCTGTCATTTTTATCAACAGGGATACATTTGCAATGCATTGCTCTTAAAACTTTGTCCCATGTGATATTGATTGACCAGTCCGTTATGCATGGAGCAGTTTGGGCAAAACACTCATTTTAAACACACACCAATTTTGTGCCTGCTGTGACTTTCTTTTGTACCTGCCTCTATGCCAGTGTGTCTTCTCAAAGAGCCACTTCATTTCTGTCAAGTCCAAGTGGAAATCTGAAACACAGTTCTAATTGGACAAAGTGCCTTTTTAAATCCCAGCCCTCACTCACAGTTCAGAGTAGTACAGGCAGCTAGGTGTCAACACTGTCTATTTCTTATATGTATTATTCTCTTATTGTAGCTGCCTCCTAGTGGCCTAAGACCTAATCATCAGCACTGTACATCAGCTCCATCACTTAGTGATATGAAGAAAGCAAATATCATTTCAAAAGTACCAGTGGTGTGTATTAATGTCTGT